>BGPR01007785.1:538-68638 GCA_013235015.1 Araneus ventricosus | reverse complement strand
TCTTTAGTGAATTTTGTTTGTTTCTGCTGCAGGACTGTTTAGTTTTTATTTTTTTCAGTTCCAGCTCTAAGCTGAAAGTTTCCACATCCGAACTTGGGAATTCTAGTATTTCTCCATTACATTCGCAGCTATTGCATTCAAGAACATTTATTCCTATTGATTTTTTGTACGTTTTGTTTTCTCCTCGAAAGCGTTTGGATCTTTTTCCACTACAGGTTGTAAGGAAGAGGATTGCATTAGAAACGTTTATGGGTTCTTTTACGTAGAGAAGAAATGGCCATAAATAAACTGGCTACCACACTCATCGAACTGCTTTATAAAGCGCAAAGTATCTAAAACACATGTTTTTTCATATTCCCTGATCTCTTCTTAATCATATAGTGAAGAATGCAAAGACTAAAAATCAGGAGAAAAAATGACAATTAAATATTTTAATTTATATTAATATAATTTATACACATTAACGAAAACTATGCCAACTTAAATTGATTGTTTGAAGTAAAGATCCGTGTATTTGAGGGATAAACGTCAAGTGGTGGAATTGTAAGACAAAATGTTATGAAAAATTACTATGTATAACACAATATGTAAGTTAGGAAAATCAGGGCAAGTTGTCGAGCCGAGCAAGATGAAGAATTGCTTATTTTAAATTCGTATTACCCATACTTCCACACCATATGGATATTACTACACTAAAGACTGCTATACAGTAAAAACTTACACAATGAATTCACTGCCTCCATTCCGCTGTTTGTAAGATGATGTTGGTATTTTCTATCTGATACGTTTCAATTTTCAAGATGTTCAATCTAAGATCTCGTGGATTAACACATAAGAAATTTCTTTATTCTTTACTATACATGACTACCTTAGATAATATGCTTTTCAAAATCACTATTTATTTTTATCTTATTCTTGTTAATTCCACCACAAAAGTCAATTACTTTTAACATTTCCGATCTGAACAAGATGACACGGGCAAGTTAACGATCTAGTTATGTTGACCAAAATTGTTTTCTCTTTTTCTGATGTTCATACGGATTTTTTTATTGATTTCGTATAGTGTTCTTGAGCTGCATGATCCACAAACAGTTCCATAACATGTTATAAGGTGTATAGACCCATAGAAAATATTTCAAGAAGCTAATATATGAAAGAGATGTTGACTCAGAAAAAAACAGAAAATTGGAAGAAAAATGTTTAAAGCAATAAAGACAAGAAGCTACGAATGCAAAAAAAAATGTAGTTCTTACAAAGAAACTGAAGTTTGATTACTGTTCAAAAACTAGGAAGCCCGAACTTCTGACACTCATGACATCAGATAAAACTTCCGAAAAAATATACTGTAGTGTCCTGTCTGTAATGAGATCGGTGTTGATCCTGCCTCAGAAGATCAGGTAGAGTCTGATGTGGTACGAGCGATGTTCAAAATTTGAAGAAGGAAAAATTGTGCCCAATTTTTGTAAATAGAAAACACTGGTTTTGTGTTATATCAACCCTCTGACTGCCGAATTTCTTAAGTCGCTAATTAGATGCAAAGTTTGCAAACGTGTTCAAATATGTTTGATCGAAGTGAATTGTTATTTATGTGGAAGGCTTTCTTAGTATAATACGATTCAACGCTGTAATATTTCTGAGTAAACACAATCGCTTTCAAAACTCGCACGATGCAACAGAAAATAGACTTACTTCCTAACCCAGGAAACCGCGATATAAGCAGTCAGAGGGTTAAAGGGAGTAAGTACCCCTTTTACTGCTAATGTTATATTGACCATTTTCTATGTACCATTTATCACAATCTATTATATATGAATGTTTGAAATTTTTTATACAGTTTAAGTAGACAGTTATCTCTATACTGAAGTAAAAATTTTACGTAAATATAACTTGGGTTTTTTTTAAATCTTTAACAGAACGTCACTATGAAGTTTTTAAGAAATGCCGTTTTTTAACAAGATATCAGCAATATTAAGAAATATTTTTGGAATATCAGAAAAAAATTTCAGAAGAAAATTTCACACTAGTATATACATTTATATATATATAGAATAGGTGGTAAGGATTTCAAGAGCGTTTATAAAATAGAGTTTGAGAAAAAGGTATACGCGGTTTCAAAAATACAATTTTCAGATAATTCAATTTAAATGTAAAACTCTTGTGTTACATTAGCCTACTTACATTTTTTAAAAGTGTATTTAAACCTACTTTTAATATGAACACGAGCAAAAGGCTTATATCGTTAGGAAGGTCTTGAAATGGAGATTTCAAATATATAAAAATAAAAGAAAATCGAATTTTTGAGAGTACATAGAGTACTGACTCCCCTTAATTTACTACGAGAAAAAATTGGAAACAAAATAACCCTTTCATTACAATCTAATCAAGAAGATAGTTAATAATGCTTAATTAATTAATGTTCTTTCTTATACTTTCTAACAATAAAAATGTATTCAAGTTTTATTAAAGTTGCCTTCTTGTCCCTTGACGAAAGTTAACATTTAATTGACAATGTTGAAACTTGATGAAACTTAGCTTTGTGATTTTTAAACGGTAAAAAAACTTTGGTTATATAAAAATAAAAATTTATATATTTAGGTAAAACACAATAGGAAGTCACCACAGAAACTGAATTTATTCAAAATGTCATGAAAATAAACACCGTCAACTTGGCCTGGTCTCCTCTATATAAATATAAATGATTTGATTGCATATAAAATTATGAAAAAACATTTTTCATACCTTAGTTATTATTATGGAAGAAAAAGACATTAAGACGCAAGAATTTCAATGAATTAGTTTTCCAACGTATCGAGCGTCCACAATAGTAATACTTTAAGTCTCATGGATTTGTTTAATCTTTCTAGTTATTGTGTTGGACTTTAGTCTCAGAATTCTATATCTTCCATTCAAAATTTAAAACTAAATTGCGAATTTAAAAGTAAGATTCCAATTTTAACTTTTTAAAGGGCATACAACTCTCAATTTAACTGGCTAATTAGGGTTACAGCGTGTCTGTAAAATTAGACGTCCGTTAAATTATGAATTGTTCAATGAATAACAGTTATAAAAAAATTAATTGAGATTGTGCTGTATTACGTAAAATACATACCGAACATAACATATTACAAACAAAACACTCCATAGAATGGTGTATTACAAAGATGAAAAGAAAACCTCAGGAATATTACAGAATTTGCATCCATTAAATTCGAAATCTATCAAATGGAAACCCTTCAAGATGAGCGATGGTAAAAAAATGTAGTTGCTCCATAAATCTGCTCAATTAAATGGTGAACATGAGACTTGTATTTTTACTTTCTCTTATGCGAAGTGTACAAAGAGAAAGTATTGGAATCGTCAAAAAAAATTGAACTCGAGATTTTGATGAATCTCCACGTCTTAGACCTCCGTGAGTCCGAAAAACACAATTTTGGAATTATGTCTGCCTGTCTGTTAACACTATGATTCTAAAACTATAGAGAGATGAAATTTGGTATGTATCTTTACATATAATTTGTATGTTTCTGTCACATTTTGGACAAAATCCGTCCACGGAAAGTCTTCTTGGCCGTCTGTCCGTGCTCATGTAAACACGATAACTCAAAAACTTAAATAACTAGAGAGATAAAATTTGGTACACTGTTTTATCTTCAGGGATGTAGATCGTATCATTTTGGACCAAATCCATCAAAGGGTGGGCTGTCTGTTTGTCTGTATAATGGCAAGCTTGTGAACAAGATAACTCTTTAACACAATGACTTAAATAAATAAAATTTTGTAAGTCGCTTTCTAACCTTAATTGTAGATCTGTCCCCAATTTGTGTTTCAATTGGTTGAAGAAACGGATGTTCGAATTGCATGTTCAATTTTCTTATTATGACACAAGGCCATTTTGCTTCTTGGCGATCGCTTGGTGATATTCGTGACCCTTGCGCGCGCTAAAGGAAACTAGTGGATAGTCATGGCATTCTGGCGTTCAGAAGGTTCGCATTTTTTATCCGGGTTGGGCGGGGGGGGAAAAGACAGTTTTTTGGGAAGTATAAGAGAAAGGACACCTCCCCCGCTGGTTTCTGAAAGTACCTGCAAGCGTTTTAACTCTTTAATCCCAAGGCGATTTTTTCTTCTAGCCCCTTTAAAACCGGGCCTTTTTGGGAGGATACGACATGAATTGGACTCGCCCAACCTGGGTGGTCATTTATCCCAATATCCACCCCTGTTGTAACCTTATATTAAGGCATACGGAAAAGACCTGTGGTGGACAAGGATAACTGGACCCCCTACCGCGTTTATCTCCTAAGCGATCTCAGAAACTCACCTCCCCTCAAAAGAAGCCAACCGCCTTAGACAGGCCTTTGTCGTAGTTAAGGGAAAATTTCTATACCACCCCGGACCGACTCACTCTGTACGAGAGGGTTAAAGGGTACATCGTTAAATTTGAAAAGTCGTCGCATATTTTCGTCTACAAATATATCATTAAGTTTATACAATTTCCTATACCATTTTTTCACTTATTCATTTATATAACATGTAAAAACATGCATGTTGTATATCTAGGCTATATCTATAATATGTCTCTCAGTGCTAGTTATACTTAAGGGTGGTGAAACTTTACATATAAATATTTCGGTACTGATTCACTTTTCATCCCTAAACAGTATGAACAAATGCTGTAAAATTCTGAGCTTCTACGTGCTCAAAATGCTCCTTCTTCCATGAAAAAAGGCATAGAAAATAATCATTCACGCGATTAGAATAGTGTGTTAAAAAACCATTTCTATTATTCATATCTCGATATATATCTAAAATCATTCACTTTCGAAAAATATATATTTAAAATTATACTTAAAATGTACACATTTTTTTCCTGTTTATATAAACTATTAATGCAAGCTGAAGCGAAATACAGATTCTCAGAAATTTCGCTTACTTCTAACAATCTCTATCTTTCTAAGATTGGCAACAAATTAATTTCATATATTAGCTCAAAATAGCTCTGAAAACATTATTTAGCATTATATATCATAGTATCAATTCATTACTTACATAATGAAAAGCAAAGTTAGTCTAGACTCCCATCAGGCTTATATTCATTTCATCAACTAGGTAAAATATTTTTAACATATGCACTGCCCTCTCATGTTATGTTTACGAGGTTATAATAAGTTGTTCTTAAATAACCATGAAAGAATTTTGTCTGTAACTTCGAAAACGATTGCACCCAAGCGTAAGAACGTTGATCTCCTTACAAGAAAAGAGCTGAGTCGTCTGCAAAAAGAATAAACTTGTCTATCCTTAAGAAAAGTTGTTCAAGAAGTATCCAAATTCTTCACCTGGTACTTTGCTATAAAGCAATTTTATATCTGATGACTATGGATTTAGTTTCAGTTTAGTTATATAACGTCCAGTTTTGTAGCAAGATAAGGGTTGTTTTGGAACGGAACTTGAAAGAACTGAAAACAATTTCATGCACAAATAACGACAGCAGCATTCATGCAAAGAATTATAACAGAAAACCATTTATTTTGTGTAAAAAACAGTTGTTTTAATCCAGATTAAAATGATTCCATTATTCTATTACAAGAGATGCAAATGCGGAACTATTTGAAATATTTTGAGACATTTCTTTTATCTGTATCTTCCTTTCAGGATATTTTTTTCTTTCAACAGGGCATAATTTACACTTCAGAATAATTTGTTTTATTTCATAGTAAATCTCCGATTCCAATCAATTTTGAAAGCGGACAATTTATTTTCACCGTTGAAAGTAAAAAATGATGAATGCAAGTTCTCAATGAATCTGAGTAAGACCAAAACAGAACAGAAGAAGAAAATGCTCATGTGAAACGGAAGAAAAAGAATCTAAATTTCTTTATCGATCTCTGTTTTATTTTTTCCAAATGTTTTACATTAGAAAAGTCATCAGTTTCAGAATCGATCCAACAAAAAAAATTTGAATGCTTAAAAACACCATTCGCTTCTAGCCGTCAATTAATTTCTTGGTATGTGACGTACTAAATCACAGGATACGACGTCATTCGAAGGTGACTTCACTTCACTTTATTTCTACAAGAGTTCCGATAAGTATAAAAGGTGTCCAATGACTTGAAATTAATTGGAGAAGCAAGTTTTCTGACGAGGCTTAATGAAGATGGCTTAGAATTCGTTGGATGGTTGCATTTTCTTGGGATCTTCAATTTCCCTTTATAATTTAGAAGTACGGCAATTCTGAGGATAATCTAAGTCATTTTAGATTAGAAAAATCAAGGGCATTTACTTTACATTAAAGAGAAAAATTCGAACAGCAAATAAAAAGTTCAAAAATGATTTCGTGGAACATTTATTTTACTTTTCAGCGACAGCCAATAATTTACGAAAGATTACAGAAATAGCAATAATTCAAATTTGTTAAATTATATGTTTCATCTGAACATTAAAGTTGAAAACAGGAAATCTTTTATAGACATAAGTTTAGAAAATTGAAGCCTTTTCGTAACTTAAAATGTCTTGAAATTTTTGTTGTTCCTGCTGCAAAAGTCTCTAGTAAAATATACACATACAATTTTATTTTTGAAAATTGTTTCAGTAATTAAATGGTAATTGAGTTTTGCCATTTGACAAGCAATTATGAAGTTGCTCCATAATAGAGTTTAATATATTTTAGGGAATTTTATATATAAAAAAAACTTATTCAATTTTTTGTAGTTTTTATAATTTTAATGTGAAAACGTTTTCAAAAAATCCTTAATGTAGAACAAATATTTATCGAATATTGATAGCTAAAACTGCTAAATAGCTAAATAATTTATTTCTCATAAATTTCAAATAAATAAGCATATTTTTCATGATTTATCGTACCGTTAGTTCTTTAATTGTTGCTTTTATTTTGATAGTTGTTTCTAGAGCTTTAAGGTTAAAAGATTTCTCAACTCAGAAATAGACTTTCTATCAGATTTGTCATTCCACTCAGTTAAGTTAAAAAAATAATTTTCTTCTATTGTTAAAAGGAAAAGAAATGAGTAATTAAACTTCTCAGTAAATCTGGATAAACCCATAACGGAACAAAAGAATAAAATATTCAAGTAAAAAAAAAAATTCAGAATTTCTTTATCGGTTTTAATTTTACTTTTCCCAAATGTTTTACATTAGAAAAGTCAACAGTTAAAGAATCACTACACTCTTAAATACACTACTGACTCTTGCCTTAAATTAATTTCTTGGTATGCAACGCAGTAAAAAATACAGGATAAGATGTCTTTCGAAGGTGATTTTATTTCAGTTTATATCTCCAAGATCTCACATAAGTATAAAAGGTATCCCATGACGCAAAATTAATTGTTTAACCCTCTGACACCTAAGGCGGCCGTAACCGGCCATACAACTTCTATACTAATGGGGCGGATTTCGGCCGGTTACTGTTCCGAAAGCGGGGAGAAGGCAGTTGGGCGAGTTGGACTTGAGGTAGAGATAAGAGATGAAAGGCCTTTTCCTTGACATCTTCCACCACCGGTAGTGAAGAGAAAAGGGAAAACGGGGAGGACGAATCTATTTCACCTATCCATTAGTAAACAAACCTCCGTATACAACTGCACTCAGATTTTGAGAACTCTCAGTGGTCAGAGGGTTAAGCTAGTTTTTTAGTGAAGATTAATATTGAGGGTTTAGTATTTGTTGGATTTTTTGTCGGATTTTCTCTCGTGGATTTCCCATCATATTTCAGGAAAACAGCAAATTTAAGGATAATAAAAGGCTTTTTAAATTAGGAAAACAAAGGGAAATTTCAGTACATCCGAAATAATAACACTATAAAAAGTACCGTTATTAGAAATTGCAAAGCCATTCACTTTAATTTTCATTAGCAGCCCAAATCTGTGGGTTATATGCAAACTAACAAATAGTTATAATTAGATATTTTGATGTATATCAATTTTTCTGTTTAAAAGGCTTTAAAGATAGGAAAATGCGTTTGTTTCTGAGTTGCAAACAGCTCAAGTGCCTGTGTTTAAAGCTATTTTTAGCCAAATTCAGTTGTCGGAATGCTTTTATAAAATTCTTAAAATCCCCAAGAAGCAAAACCCCTTTTAAAAAATTCTACATTAAAAATAAACTTGCTCTTCCTGATAGTCTCTTAGTTATATAAATAAAAAATTCCCTTTTTGAATATCTTATGTCTGGGAAGGAAAATTTAAAACATAAATGTTCAGAATCTCATATGGTCTTAAAAATAGGTTTACTCCGAAGATTTTGAAGTTATTCACAGAGAATATTGATTTCTGAATTCAAGAAAATTTTAATATAATACTGTGCATTAAATCCCCGCACGAATGCAATGCTCTTTGTATATGGTAACATTTTCTAATTTTTGGGGAATACTTAAAAGCAGAAATAAGTCAAAGACACAAAAGCTGTACAATTACGCTTTTCTAAATATATTGAATATGATTGAATTCTAGTGGAACTTCAGAAACAGGCAGAGCAAAATTATTTTAAAAAATTCTGAAGTGTTCTGACACAGAAATTCAATGTACCCTATCAAAGTAAATGCTTGAGTTGGCCTCTCTTGGATGTTTAATGAAGTATTTTGAATGATAATATCTGAACAAAATTTTAGCAGGTTCGTTATAAAATATTACAAAATGCTTATTATTTGCTAATACTATACTATAATGATCATTCTATTATAAAAGTTAGCAACTTTAATCATTTTTTAAATTTTAAAAATAAATTATTTTTCTTATCGGATTCAATAAATACCAAGACCTGAATTACTGAAACTCAAGGCTTTTGAAATCACATACTCATATATATCTCTTTCTCTTCAAAATATATCATATTGTTTGAGATGAACTTTTACTTTACAATGGCCGTAAATTTTATTACCATAGTATCTTGAATTAACCAATTTGATATGCGATTCGTGATGCTAAATGGAAGCTCTAAATAACTGAATTAGAAATATTAAATCCTCACAATATATTATTAAATCCTCTCTAAGTAATGACAGCCGATAAAACATAATTTTTAATGAAACAAAGACCAAATTATGTTTTACTCGCAACGTAGACAATTTTTATGTTCTGGTTTTATTGTTACTTGTTATTGCTTAACTTTGATGTACTGATACTATTATACCGCATTAAGTTTCTCTTTAGTAGCCTATTCTGTCCTCAAACTTAACATTGCTACATTACATACTAAACATCTTTAAAACGCCGTTGTCTGAAAATGGTTTACCAAAAATAATGTTTATAAATGAAAAAAAAACTATTTTTTGCTAAAATAAATACATAAATTCTTTATATTTTCTAGTTTTTCAAAATAGGTGTAGAAGTGTATAAATATAATTCAAGTGTTAACAAAATATAAGTTTAAAATACATGCGAAATGTAATATGATCAATTAAAGAATTAACATTAAAGTAATAGCACTATTGAATTTAGTGCTGGTCTAAAGATGTAGATAGGTCTTTCTTACAGTTGTAAACTATTTCACAAGCGACTCACGAAGGAAAGGAAGCGAAGATATATGAAATGAAATAACTCAGAAATTTTGATTGACTGACGAATGAAACAAACTGTTTGTATATGTTATAGAGAAATCTGTAAATATCTGATTCAGAAATTACAAAATTAATTAGAAATGTTGCTGAAAAATGGCAGTTTTTGCCGAACAGACTCCAAGAAATAAACTTCAAATAGTAATGGGAATATCCTGGGTATATAGTCGCTGCAATCACATCAAAACCGATCCGAAAAAAGTACCTTTCACAGCACACAAACGACGTAAACGAAGAATGGAATCAGGAGTCATCCTCTGCAGTATGTCTACGGATATAGACGTACGTGCATGATACATAAACTCTTCAAGGCTTCCTAAAGTTTCCTAGAATGCAGTGAAAAGCAGTGTCCTTCTAATGTGCTGTACACTTAACACCACAGCATACCCCCGAACTCGGAGCCAGGGCGACTCCCTGTCGGTTGGTTGGGTATGCATGAGACTTTATTAAAAAAAAACCAGAGCAAAAAAAAATACAATTTCTATAAAAAGATACAAAAGAACATGACATTTAAAACAAAAGAATATAAATTTTTTTTAAAGTTCAGTCTTTCAGATCGTTGTGTTGTTGAATTTGAGAGGGTCGTGCCCTGTGTATGGAAGAAGAGGGAATATGAGTACATAGGGTTATTTGGGTCTGTGGCTAGTTGTTGTCGCCATCTTTTGGAAATAAGAGTGTTTCGTTTTCCGCGATGAAGTGCATGAGTTTTTTGATTTTCGCCCTAGAATTGTTGTTGTTCATGACTCTTTTCCACCAAAGTGGTTCTAAGTCTGATGACGGTTTTGTTAGGTGGTATGACGTTGTAAACGGGCAACTTGTAGCATAGTGTAATACAGGAAGTAGTCGCCGAGAGTAACATCTGAGGCGTATGGTTGCCATCCTGTACATATTTCAGTAATAGTGGAATAATGCAAAGCAATGACATTCTTAACAAAGTACTCCTAACGATAAAAAATGGCACGGTGTGCTCGGGGCCCACCGTTCATTCTCCTCAAAGTGCTTGTTGTGGAAAATAGTCAATGATAACTTTGCTTTATACCCAATCCAAACGATAATTTTTAGGCAATACGATTTTCACGCTTAACAAAAATTCAGGATTTTGGTATCCCAAAAAATTAGTGTTGTCTGCCGGGGAAACCATCCATTTAGAAATGCATCTCATCTGTGAAACAAATTTATCCATAATCTTCAATCAAGACAAGTGCATCTTTAACGAATCCTCCTCTTTGTTGCACAGCTCGAAAAGTAATAACTTGATTACATACGATTTTGGGCAGAAATTTGCGTAGAGTATCCCTCAGGATACTGAGCTTCTACATATATGCTCAATGGGATAATTTCCAGAGGATTGGATTGGATTGGATTGTAGGGAAGAATGCTATTTGGCTATGCTGCGCCAAACATATGATAGATAAACACTAACATGGCGTAACGTTCAGAAAGAGAGAGACGAAAAATTAGGAGTGAAGCAGCGCAGCACAAACCTCCATTTGACTGATTCTTTCAAACTAAGCGTGCTTTAGTTCTGAAGTGGATTATAGGGATCCTTATAACGAACAGTGCCAATTATCCGCTAAATTCGAAACTAACTGTGAAACTTCAGATGCAGATTTTTAACGTTTTCAAAATTAAAACCTCCACTTGTTTCTTTCTTGTTTAGATCGTTGTTTCACGTTGCTTCATTTCACGATTAAGAATTCATCTACGGAACACCGAGCATCTTTCAACCTCGATACCATATCATGATTTATTCTTAGCGACGAAACAGCATACAATGGTTCCAAATAAAAGATGAGTATTGAAACTATAAGATTCTTTTGAAATCGAATTCGCGTTATATTCCTAAATATTGTCTCGGTCTGGCTGAAGACCCAATAGCCGAACGGTTACGGCGCTGCTTTTCGATGCCAAGGGACTCGGGTTTGAATCGTTGGACATTTATGTTTACAATCATTATTTCTATTATTTCATTTACGTGCAAATATAATTTATGTAAGTTTCATCCATGTAGATAACTCCCTGGTGGAGTGTTCTAGAACATTCCACTAGGTATATAAAAAGACCACAACTGAATATGTCTTCAGCTGTGGTGCTGTCCGTGTGGAGTACCACGGCCAAATAAATCTTTCTGTTAAGTCACATTGTGTAGCAAGCTCATTTCTACGTGACAATATCGTCATCCTGATTGCCAAGTCCACACCCTCATTCTTTATGGGTTGATCTTTGGCTCATTAAGATCGGCATAATAAATTCTTTTAATGCTGCATTAAAAATAATTAATTTACATAGTCTATGACAGTTTACATAGAATATCTTATAATTAATCGGATTAGATTGAAGCTATTGATTGAATTGAGCTCTCGAACAAATTACGCTTAAAGAAACACATAAGTGATTTGTTTCTTAGAAGCTTTCGACCTTCAGTTTTAAGATTCAAGTTAAAAAAAGCTTCAGTTTCATATGATGGAGAATGTAATTCAGAACTTCTGCCTTAGTTAGGATAAATCGTCAGAAACGTTAGAATGTGGCAATAATCTCCAGAGAGAGATAGACCAGAAATTAGGAGAGCTAGATGCAAATCTCCAAAGAGTCTACTGGGTCTTTGAAAATGTGTGTGTTTCATGTGTCTCAAAACTGTGTATAAAAATCGAAATGATCAAGAATAAAATTTAATTTTTACAAATAGTTTGAAAAGCACTAATTTTTACATCAAATTTTAATTAAATTATTGAAAATTCTCAAGTATTACAAACTGTTATTGTACTGTTTTGGTTTAATAATCAAAATACATACCATTGACACGAAAATTGTCCGGTTGGTGTAGGGTGAAAAAAGTCCAAAAAGCTAAATAATGGAAAATGAAGCTTTATTTCACGAATAATCCGGAGAACACGAAGCACAGAACCGGAGAACTAGCAACACAATCAGTCATCACATTTCTAATCATAACAAAAACGTCACTATAAATAACTTTCAACGTCTAACAACTGATCAACTCGCACTACGGACAAAGACTCCAAAGAGATTCCAAATAGTTTCATGTTGTTCAAAATAGTCATTAGTTTGAGAAACTCCCAGTATTTATAGCTTTGAGGCATGGCGTACCTAGAATTCTCTGGGAGGATCTTCATATCAATATATGAAGCCCTATCTCTTTTAGAAACCAATGTTTCTAAGAGAGATAGGGCCATAATTCTCGATTTTTCTAGATTTTTAGGATTTGTTGCCAAATTTGTCATTAAGTCACCAAATGGTTGCTAAGTTTGTCCTCAAGGTCGAAAGCCGGCTTGGCCTCCATTAAGAGACAAATCTCTCTTTCCTGTCATAAGATTAACATAGCAGGGAAAACAGTATTACAGACTCGCAACTCTATTGTAGTCTAATTTCTAATGCTTTCCACAATGGATTGGTGCATGTTTCTCGTACTACGACTCTTCAAAACTGAGTATTAATTTAATGCACTGTACAGGAGAGGTTTTAAACTAGCCAAAACTCAAACAATTTTGTTATCTTAATTGGACGAAACTCAAAGTATATTATATTATATTAATTAGTCAAGGCTAATATAACTCTGTGTTATGCTAATTTATCAAAACTCTATAACCTCATATTGAAGAAAATTCGACAGATATCTGCCATTCTCGTCTCTTGAATGTGGATTACATTAGCAAATGAACTTCAATAAGTATTAATGCGTTTTCAAATGGGCTGGCAAACATTCTGTTAACGTATCAGAAGAGGCTGGATAGGTGCATTTTCTTGTTCTAGAATAGTTTTTTATTTATTTATATTTTTGGTACAGAATAAAATAGATGTCCAACCACAAATAAATACGAATTCCGAAGCCAGAGCTTCACTGTCAGAACACAGTTAAATAACTTAGTGCATAGTTTTACTTCCCTAACCAATCACATCACAGCATGCATGATGTCTGAAGTTTTTGTTAATGAGAGAATAAGATCCTATTCGAGCCGCAGAAATTGACAACATAATCTTCTGAAGGCTTGAAAAGACAAATGTGTTTTCTCAATTTCCCGCAAAAGCCATCGTTATAAAATGATACGTGGAGATTCCATTCCAACGTAATCTGAAGAAATAACGAATTATAAAAAAATTACCCATCGTAAGAAATAAATTTTTATGAGGCGGAAATTCAAAGAAGTAAAGGATGATATAAGTACATTAAAAAGGCTTGAACACAACAGGAAAAATTAAATAAATAAAATTAATAAACTCAATACTAGGAAGGTGCCAATTCGTGCCAAAGTAGACTGCATTTCTCATTAATTACCAAGTGGGTTAAGGGACAGCATGGCTGCCGAACATGAATAGAAAGGAGAAGGATATGGACTCTATTCTTTGGTTGCTGTCCTAACCAGAATTCATTTTAAGAAATGGACCTGAATTTGTGGGTTCGCAACAATTTGCTTGCTATGATTGCCTGGCGTTTGGAGGTTTGGATAGGTTTTATCCAAGCGAAAGACAAATGCGAGCAAAATTCCCCTGAATATCCTCCAGGAAAACTGCCTACTCCCAATACATTGTTAGAAAGAAACGCTATGCTCTATGTTCGTTTTGACAACAGAAAGTGCCACCTTCCTGTTTTAACATTAATCCTTCATTCATTGACTTATTTAGATATGTATATCAAATGGGATTAGAATCATTAACACTGGTTGCATTATTTGAGCCAAAATATATATTCCGTGAATGCAGTAGAATGAGTTGCACTATTTTTAAGATAAAAATCATTAAAGATTCTACAATTCGCTCCTTATTTAGAGTGGTTGTCAAGATTATCTGAAAACGTCTTGAGTAAACAAAATTTAAAAGATTTGTTTCAGCACATCTTTCAGCACCAGCCATTAAAACAATAATAAAAACTGATACTAAACGGTTTTAATGTGCAACAAATGTGCTTATTAAAATAATAAGAAAAAAATATCAACAAGAAACTTCCAGTACACTCGTTCTTTTATAATCCAACACAAAACGAAATTATATGGAAAATGAAAAGAGTAATGAATAAAATCGTTATTAAATTAATTCAGTTCGCCTCAAAGTGAAACTCAAATTATAGTAAACGAGTTTTCTGATAAAAATAAATCAACTGAAAACTGTAAGTCAAGTTTGACGAAAGTGGATTAAGTCCTTCTTCGCGGATTTCAAAATATTTATTTAAATATCAAATTACACCATCCGTTGGGAAATCATCATTTTTGAATAAAGAAAGAATATGAATTAGATAATAATATTTCTTTCTTTCTTTACAGCGAAACGATGGAAAGTATTCCCACAGTCGGTATTTGTAGATCTATATTCAAGTCAATAAATGAACATAATAATTTAGAATAGATATAAATTTGGAATGGTTTTCGGAGCAATAATTTTATTCCAGCAAACAAAAGAATCAAGAAATAAAATGAGATAAAATATTTCTTTTTATTGATTAACATAGAAATACAAATTAAGTTTGCTTAAGGAAGTGAACTTGATTGAGAAAATGAGTTTCCATAGCAAAATGTGAATGTATTTTCACAATAAAAGTGAAATTGATTCGCATTAGAATTTTGATAACTTTCGAGGAAAATAAAAGTTTTAGATTAATTAAAATTTCTTGCAAACTAAAAGTATTAGAATTCCCATCATATATAGTAGTAGATAAGAGTTATA
This sequence comes from Araneus ventricosus, assembly GCA_013235015.1. Taxonomy (NCBI): domain Eukaryota; kingdom Metazoa; phylum Arthropoda; class Arachnida; order Araneae; family Araneidae; genus Araneus; species Araneus ventricosus. The sequence goes on along the minus strand of BGPR01007785.1, from coordinate 53,412 downwards.
TCAAGCGGCAAGTAGATGGTAGTGAGTTATTAAATAAACTTTTTTCACAGCTATGGTATTTCCTCTCTAACCTCTGCCACATTTCTTTTTCTCAGTAGAAGCTTGATATCTCCGTTCAGATTCTAAAATATTAATATTTAGAAGGGTATATATTCTTAAAAATGTCCGGAATTAAATATTATGACTTCTATTATAACACTTATTAATTACGATGGATTTTATTAATTTTTTATCCAATGGAGTTTTTATCATCATAATTCAGATTTCATCAAAATGCTTTAATGCATATCTTTGTTTATATTAAATACTACTATATATAAGATTGTTTATATTAATTAAGAATGCATTATCCCCCAAATTAAACTTTCAAATATAATACTACATTCCACCCTTCTTAACAAGGGAGAGTTTTTCTCACCATTTACTCCCTCAGCAATGTACATAATCCTACATTCAATATTTTTCTTACGTTCTGCCAGAAATTTTTCCCTTTGAATATGGGTGGATACATGTACCGTAGAAGTATTTGAATTTTTCTGATTTCTCCGAGTGAATTTATAGATAAATCTAATTACTCTGTTGTAGTTTGTCTCTTCTTATCCTACTGTTTAAGTGCCATGACAAATGCTTATTAAAGAGAAACCAAACCAAAAGTTTCTTCTAAAGACTAACAAACGGGTTAATTAATTAATTAATTACAGTGACGTCACATTTTGATGTAAGATGTCCTATTTTTCGACGGACCTAGTAGTTTTGATCAGAGATGAGATGTCGTCGCTCTTAAGAAGGGAGATCGTAAATCCGTCGTAGATATTGCGTCGTTCTCGTCATCTCATTCACCCCAGCCCGCTCCTCCTTCTATTCAAAATTCCACACCACACTACCATGAGCATGCTTGACTCGCGTCAGATTTAACGTGAATCAGGACCATGCGTACTTTTGATTTTTAAGGGATTCCGGATCAAAGCTGCGATCCTCCAATCCCAAAGTCAAGACTCCGTCACAAGGTCCCCGCGACACCGAATAACAAGATAAGCATTCCCTCTTTCTCTGTCAGAATCTCCATTTTCTGAGAATAAATTAAGATTTCGATACAATTTAACTCACAGGTAAACCATTTGTTTTAATTGCTAAAAGGATAATATTGAAGTCTTTATGCTCAATTTTAATGATTTATATTTATTTATTCTTTAATTTCAAGGGTTTTGCAAAACACAGATTTCTTTTCATTTTCTGAGAATTTTATTTTAAACTGAAAAAGAAATAATGAATTTCCGTTCTCGCTGAGGGAAATAAACGTGTTCCCTTCTCAGTGAGGGAGAAATGGGTTCACCATCTAGTCTGACAGCAAGATCGAAAATCCATTAAAGTTGAAGTTTGAATAGCTGTCTTAAAAATGAGGGAGAAAGAATTAGTGAGAATTAGAGAAGTGACGATGCTGTTTGGTTGGCTGCTCGAACTTCCAGAAGGTGACAGCAGGACAGACATCAATAAGATCATTCCTTTTGCTTGACGTTCTCGTAAATTATTCAGCATAAATTCTTCTCCAAGTGATATCAATTCGTTATGTGATTGTACCAGTGTCAAACTAATAAATGCGTGTGTTTTAGTTTTTCTCCTTAATGATAATTATCTTTTAGAATATAAATATTAAAAATGTAAAATATTAAATATGTGAGATAGACCATTAAATTTTTTTTCAATCAAATCAGATGCTGCATTGTTAAATGTATATTTTTTTCCAAAACTCATCGGGATGTATTTTTAATTCTCTTAAATCGTTCAAGACTAAAATAAAACTAACAAAAAGAAACTAAAAAATTAAACGAACGAATAATTTAAATAAAATATACGATTTTTAAAAACAGAAATTTTGATTTTTTTTTAATACATACAGGTGAAATTTGCTCTTGACTTGAAAATTACGGAAACTCTTGCATCAAATTTCTGTTCATCAAGATTTTTTGATTTACAAATACAATATACATTGATTCATAAAATTGCTGTTCACTAAAGCATACGAAAATTACAAAAAATCATACGAAAAAGTGTATACTCTATTTTCATTATGTGCACAGCAAATTCTGTTTGGTTCGATAATTTTGCAGCCATGCGCATCAGTAAACACATGAATAAATTCTCAAAATTATACATCTTGCAAGTACAGATTAGATTCCTAGATGTGTCTTTTCTCCAATCTCCTCTCTCTTTCTCTCTCTCTCTCTCTCTGTATATATATATATATATATATATATACACTATCTGACCAAAAGTATCCGGACACTTTCGGATATTCACATTTTTTAGAATTTCTCCTAAAAGACTAAACTGACTGCCCTCGAATTTCTACCATGTAAAGAATAAACTTTAACTCACGTTTTACAGTGGAGATTTAGTTTTGAGGGCAATTAGAGGACTGTCTACAAATTGATGAAGAAGGAAATTATTTTGCCCTACCCGCTTCAAAGAAAGCTTATAAAGAGTTGAAACTTTTAGCAATGGTTATGTATTATATGCATAATATTTAGATGAATTTTCGTAAAGGCAGCACAAATATTCGGTAAGATATAAAGGTTTTCTTAAAACCACCCAAATTTCCCCGCTTGTTTTTTGCGTATAACATGCAGAGTTTTCTGTTATTATACGAAACATACAGAAAAAATTACAAATAATAGAGAAGCATTGTGTAAAAGTTTGGAAACAAAATTTCGAATATTAGAGAAGATATGAGTTGTTGTAGCAAATAATATTTTATTGCGCATGAGCGACAAATAGCGTCATTTTTCTTTCATATCTTTAAAGCCAGATATGTAGGGCAACTTATTTAAAAAAATCCAATCAAACATCTTTAAGATTTAGAAAGATATGACCATAGCAGTGAGAAGAACTTTTGCTTCCCTCTAAGAGAAACAAAACAATGAGGGGTTTTTCACAAATTGATATTTTTTAAACTTCAATCTTCAAATAGTAATAATCGAGCCGCAATTTACAATATGAATTTTATTTTTAAGTAGGCCTGTGCATTTTGCATGATCAATCTTTATTAAATCTATAAAATTATTCGAAAATTAAGTTTAAAAATATCAATTTGTGGAAAACCTATCATCGTTTTGTTTCTCTTAGTCTTAGAGGAAAGAAAAAATTCTGCTCACTGCGATTTATAAATCTCAATGATATTTGACTGGATTTTTTACTTAATTTACCCTACATATCTGGCTTTAAAAATATGAAAGAAAAAATGCGCCATGTTTCGCTCATGCGCAGTAAAATATTTTTTACTACAACTACTCATATTTACTACAACTACTCCCCTACTTTCGATTACCAAATCATATCGTACGGTTTCAAATAAGGCACTACAAGTTTTAAGTGGATGTCTTCCACTCGACGTAAAATCGAAAATGATTGTTGAAGTCGGCAGGAGCATTCACAGTTACAAATTCATTGAAACCAAGTATAATATCATAAATTTTGAATTCGAAGGCAGGATTAACTAATGGCAAGTTCAAAGGCATAATTGGGAACATCTGGAAAAGGAAGATGATTTATACGGACGGATAAAAAATGATGACAAGGTTGGTTGTAGCTTTGTAAGTCTTACAAATGGGAAAGAATTTGAAAATAGAACATAAAAACTTTCAGATAACTGTTCGATCTTCATGGCTGAAGTTACAGCCATAAAGCTCGCTATTGAATATATTATCGAGCAATAATGGGATAATTGTACAATAGCTTGAGATTAAAAATCAGCTATCTTGGCATTAGAATCTCTGAATGGAAAATCGAAAATCTGGAACAATATTAAAAGTAAAATAATTAAATACGATGGAAGGAATTAAATTACGCTGGGTAAAGCCCACATGGGACAAACAGAAAATGAGAGAGAAGACGAACTTGCAAACTTGCAAAAATTTCACGTAGATTTCAATTTTTCGATTCATAATCTCAAATAAAGACAAAATTAAAGAAAAAAGCTATGGACATTTGGCATTAAAGATGGTTTAACTCTGAAGAAGGTAGAGTAACGAGGGAATTTTTGACAAAGCAGACTTAAAGATATTGAAAGGGGACATTTTCCTTAACCAGAACTTTACTGGACATGGAATCTTCAAAGCATACCATAATAGATTCTTTGGCAAGAGTGAGAAATGTAACTGTGGAGAAGACAAGGGAGGTGCTAAACAGCTTCTCTTGGAGTATGGGATTTGGAAACATGAAAGAGAAACCCTGGATTTGGATTAGAAGGCTCCGTTCAAAACTCTTCTTTAATACCCCGGTTTCTAAAACTTTTCAAGTATTGTTCTTCACAAACTCTTAACTCTGGAATTTCAGAGTGTGTAACTGTTTAATACATCTTTTTCTATGCTTATTTACTTTTACATTTTTCCACAATTAATTAATTTATTTTTTTATATTTTCTTATTTGGTCTTAAAAATTGTATTAATATTTTATTTTATTTTGTAATCTACTCTGTGATCGGTATTAATGTATATTTAGTTTTAGTTGTAATATTTTGTCAGTATTTTTCTTAATTTTCCCGAATGTTGACATGCATGCTTGTATGTTCTTCATTTTTGATACTGTGTTTTTATATATTTTGACATGTTTGTTTTGTGAATATTTCTTGCCGTACACCATTTTGGTTAGATAGGTGTAGCCGAAGGGTTGAAATTAATTTATCCACGAAGGATGAAGAAGAGAGAAGAAAAATGACTTTTTGTTAAGTATGAATAAAAATAAAAATGAAAATTTATTAAGTATCTTACTGAGTTCCAACCTTTAGCTAAATTTAAACTTCAATCCAAGCGTAATGATAAAGCTAAAGCATCGGTATTTATTTAAAATTTTTGGCTTTGAAATGGCTTTAAATGAGTACCAACAACGAATAGTTTAAATTATTCGTGTGCAATAATTGTATTCTGTAGGAGTTGGAAATTTTGACTGAATAACTAATGCAAGATGAAAATATAAATTTTCTTAATAATCTGAAAAGAGAGGAGGGGCGATATTATAAAGAAAAATGTACTTCAATACAATTGTGGAGAAAATTATAAAAAAGTAGTTTAAAAATCAATAGAAACCCCACATCTTAATTAAGTATGTATTTTATTTACTCTATCGCAGAATAGTTTTGGCTCATCTAATAAAATTCTGTTTAACACTGAGTAATAAGCGTGATTGTTCATTATAAATATCCTATACAATTTCTACAGAAGTCCATACACATTTTATTTTAGTCATTGACAAAGCAGTTTCGCCATTTCACAAGGTTATGTTAGTGTTAATTCTCAGTAACAAAGAACAAAATGCATTGCTTCATAAAAATTAAGACTTATAAAATAATTCCAGATCTTCTAAGCATTTTAATGTAATTTTTTCTTTGACTGAATTAGAATTAAAGGCTTCCGAATACCATTGCTAAAATATATTAACCATACTTTGTAAAAATTCTTTACCTGAAAGGTTCATAAAAAATATAAAAGTAAGCAGAACAAAAATGTCGAAAACTATAGGGGAAGGTTGTGTACCTAAGTCCCATTTTTACTTTTTAATTGGATAATTACTAAAAGAAAGGTAACAAAACAATTTTTCTTTCATATTTTAGGCATTTATACACAACATATATTTTTTGTAGATTTTTTAAAAAAGTATTTCAGTGCATTATTTACAATTTAAAAAAAAGTGCAAATAAATAATGCTGGTCCAAGGTACACCATAGGTAGTGTACCTTGGACCAGCTTTTTCTAGATTTAAAATATCTAACCGAATAATTTGAACATAAACATTTATTGGTATTTTAGCTACAGAAAAATGTTAATGAGCACTTTTACTTAATGAGGTCTTAGATTAGACCGAATATAAAATTATTACAGCAACAGTTTCATTCCTATGAGTAGGCTTAACCAACATTGTAATTAGACGAGTCAATTCCAAATGTTAATTTCCGAAGCTACTTTTCAGATCCTCCAGTCAACACGGGATGTGGTAACTTCCACATTACATCACAGTTTTCCACAACATAAGTGTGTTAGATTGCAAATATTGCATCAACATCATTTTTCGGTTTTGTCAGTATTTTTAATTATTTTAATTCTTCGCCACTAAAATTTCTTTCTTTTCTTGTGGCAACTTTGGAAAATTTTGAAATTCAAACGATAATTTTAGCCGTTTCTTTAATTATCTAAATTTTACTTAATTATTTACTTTGTTTTCGATTTAATTATCATTTGTCTTAACTTTTGTTGTTGTTTCCATTAAGGTTTCAACTTTATTAATTTTTAAATTCAAATTTTGCTACGGGACTATTTCCTCGCCATCTTGTTGCGGATGAATTTAGATGTTATTGGGTTTTTACGTTCTTGACTGAAGCTGTTTTTTCCGTTATGAAAGCAGATTCCTTTGTCATTTCGTTTGAATTTTCTGAAGTGATAGCACGCATCCTGGAGGCTCCGAGACCGTTGGGATTATTTCCTTCGGTTCTCGTCCTCTCAGGCATGCAAGCAGTAGATTAAATCTGTTGATTAAAATATCGATAAAAGAACTAAAATGTTGAATTTATATAAGAAATCAACAGGCGACTTATATTTGAACTGATCTTCATTTTATTGTCTTGAACTATTCGTGTTCATGCTGGACTGAAGCTTTTTTCTTGCGTTTGGAATGGCGATATTGTGCTCTTCATTGTGCGAACAGCAGTGATGACTTGCAAAAAGTTGGAAAGTAGTGTGATCGAGATGAAAATGACTGCTTTGTGCGAGTGTCACCATCTGCAACGATTCTGTTGTTTGTGAATGAGAGACGCCACTTGTGTAACAAAATATGTGAGCAAGAAAATTTTCCAAAGTCAACAAAAAAAATCCATCGGGGAAAACTAAATTTTCCCATGCTAATATTGGCCGCAAGTGATATTTCATAACCAAGAAATGCCTTGCTTCTGCTGATTTAAATCCGTTTTGTGGCACACAATATAGTGTGCGAAAGTTCAAAATCATTAAAAGGTTCATTTTTCAATGCAAAAAAGATTATTCATTGTGAGACTACTAATCTATCGCTTCATTTATTCGAATTTCAAAATGGCCGTTATGAGAGTGTTTTCTTTTTTTTGCATTTACTAATTTGGTAAAGAAAAGATATCTGTTATTATTTTTTATATACTTTCTGTTTTATAGTTGTGAATTTTCATATATTTGATGTTGTGTGCATCAGCAGTAAAATTTGCAAATTTTATATTCATATATTAAAATTGTTGGCAGTTTAGTATTCATAGAATTGTTAATAAAAAAAATATTTGAATTTTAATAAATTTGTTCTTCTTCAATTAATATAGTGCATTGTACTACCACTGTATGCAAATTCACTTTTAATTAAGTAGCTAGGGTTTTCAGGTCAGCAAAGGTAGGTGATTATCAGTATTGCTAGTATTTCTTATTATCGTGTTAAATATTTCAGTACCCAGAATTAATTAATTGTTCATAATATATATTAATTTAAATTATATTTCTGGGCATCTACTTTGCTTCAATGTTTTAATTTAATCCTAGCTACCCCATCCAATATATTTATTGCCGTGACATTTTTGGTCCCCAATACATTTAAAATTTTTAACAAAGTGGTAGACCATGTAGTGGTCATGCACCAAGGTACACCACTTGGGCATGGTCCAAGGTACACCACTTGGCCATTTCATGGAAAATGGCTGACTGCTAATTTGAGGTTAGACTTAACATAATTTCTAACACATGTCATTATAGCTAAAACTGTGCTTTATAAGTTAGGCATTTTACTATAAAGTAATTTATGTATGTTTAGGAACTATTAACACAAAATTCAACAGGAAAAAAATTACTTTTGATATGTCAATTTCTTTTTCAGGATTCATTCATTCAAATGAGCACCTTGACAAATAAGTTCAAGTACACTGGGACCTCTGGTGGCAAGTGTACAAAATACATATAATATTTTCTATACATCTATACAGATGGCGCTAAAATCAGCATAGGTTCAAGGTACACTTATGTCCAAGGTACAACACCTTCCCCTAATTTATGAAATACAATAGCTGAAGACTTTCCGACTTAAACAAATTATTTAATGATTATTATAGAATTCTAATTTATAGAGCGTATTCAGAGTAGAACAGAAAAAAACTATTGAGCGAAAAGTTAGCTTATATAAACGCAACTAAAGATTAATATTATGCAAGAGTATAATGACTATATATAGCCAAATGCAGTTTAAAGTGACGATTATAAAAATAGAATTACAAATTTCACAAAATATTTAAGACAAATAAATTAAAATATTTCGAGGAAAGTTAGTCAAGCAGTTAAAGAAGCAGGAAAAAACCTTCAATCTTAATTAAGGTTTTAAATTATAAAAACGCAATAACTGTAGACTGTCAAATGTCACCCAGCAATTGATTCAGTAATTTTCACTAAATTAAGCAGAAGTTTTAAGTTTCAGAAGATATTAATAGTAAAAAAAATAATAACATTTAAGAATATTCTCGAAAAAGATACGTTATAACAAGCAGTTAAGGAAGGAATAGAAACTCCAATCCTTAATTAAAGACACATAAATTCGATTTATATTACATTTAACTTCTCCCAGAATAGTTTGAATTCTTAGAGCAGAATTCTTTTCTAAAGCGTCTTTCAGAACCATTAATAAAGTTTTAAGCTACCTTACCTTGGAAGAGAAATAATTGGACTTTCAACTTTAAATGGAGAGTAATTGCCAGAATTTAATTTTTGGCTTCAAGGAATGACTAATGTGAGTCGCATTAACCATTACTTTAATGAATTCTCTTTAACTTGATGTAATTGTATCGATTACCAACATGCACCATATTTCCTCATACAAAGAAGATTTATTCTTCCTAAAAGCATCTCGTTTTTCGTGAAGATTGTAATTTCAAAATGAAGATTTTAATTCAGGAGATTGAATATTTTAATTAATGTTAGATGCTGCTGAAATTCTTCCATTTAGCTTCGTAACTAATATATATTGCTTTTAATTTTATACGTGGAAAAATTAAAGAAATTACTTGATAGATTATTCTGAAAACTATAAATTGTGTTTCTTATTTTCTTTGAAACTAATGCTTTGTAACGGCGTTGGAATAAAGATTTTCGGATGAGGAAAAATAAAGTTTTTAAATTGCTCTGTAATGTTAAATAAATTTTATACAATTTCGCTGTTGGATATTTAGCTGGTGTAATAAACTTAGAGGACCAACTAAAATAAATATTCGAATGTAACCAGATACCAATTATTCGTCTCTAAAGGTGGATTCTTTTCAGTCCATACTAGTAGTTCTGTGAACAGCAGACCTCGCTCTCACAAATAAAAAAATCTTTTCATCGCATTTTTTAAAAGTTTAGCCAATGTTGTTATTAATTGTGAAGACAGCGTTGTTTGTAGGGACGCAGGACGTCATAATTTAAATCTGGTGGAGGTACTCCGATGTCCAAAAGTTTAGCCGAATTCTTAAGATGTGATAAATTTGGAGTTAATATGGATATATTGGTTCGTAATCAGTTGCAGAGAGCCGTGGGAGAAACAGTAGTCGGAGCTCACATATTACAGTCATAATCTCTTCCCTACAGCATTTAGGTGAGCGGACAGAAAGTGATGAAGTCGAAAAGAGATTTCGACTCTTCCCGTTTCACAGAAATCTGATAACGAAATGAAACTTTCATCAATGGTTTCGTTTGATGTGCATAATATTTTCAAGCATTTTCGTAAAAATGGCAAGAAAATTCGGGAAAATATAAAGGTTTTCTTTAAAAATTCCAAATGTTCCCGCATAGTTTTTGATTATTACATGTTTTCAACCAAATTTTACTAAACTTACAGAATACGGTACAATATTTTAGAGAAGCATTGTATTAATATGTGAAGTAAATATATTGAAAAATAAAGTATATAAGAGTATTTGTATTAATTAATTTTTAACTGCACATGCGCAAAACAGCATAATTTTTCTTTCAAAATTTCAAAGTCAGATATGTAGGACGACTTACATAAAAATTCCAGTTCGCTACCGTTATGATTCAGAAAGATATCGGCATTTCAAGAGTTGAAAAAGTTACACGAATAACAGATTATCTTCAACTTTTTATAATATGAACCGTTTGGCAGAATCACTGAAGAACCTTTCACGAAAACAGGAAACAACATTAGATGGAACTAAGCAGGAAAAGCAACTTTCAACAAGAAACTAATGATTTCAATTCTCTCTTTTATTAATGTGAATTGATTTCACAAATCTTTGTTTTTATCCGTAACACTATGATAGCGAAATAGCTGCTTTATCGTTAAGATCAAAGGTCTCGTCTTTACCAAAATAATTCAAACATTATAATGGAGCCAAAGTCGCCATTGAATCGCCAAAATATCAAAATCAGTAAAATGGCTTCAAATTCAAAATGAATTAAAAAATAGGAAATAAAACATATACACCGTTTTCTATTCCTTCAAGAAACATTCATGCAAATTCGAAGGAAATCGAACAACAGATTTGGTTGTAATCTCGTTACAAACAAATTCACAGACAGACAAAGTGCTCAATGATTGAGTTTAAACGTAGACCTCACTTCGCTCGTTCAATACTTTAACGAAGGGAAGATGTGCCATTTTCCAACAAACAGATTTTTGTTCAGAATCAGAAAATATTAGTATACACAAAGAAGCTTCAGATGAATTCTAGCAATGTAAAATTCACTTTATGGATAACTTTACCTGAAAAGGAAATCTCCGAGTTAAAATAGGCAAGCTGTAAAAAATCAACTCCATTAAAATATCAGCTCGAAAATAATCTCTCTCTCTATGAAAGAAACTACTTCAGTGACTTCCAAAATTGATTTTTATGTTTTCATTACAACAATTATATCATGAGAAATGATGCAATTCGGGAGCAACCTGAAATAACAAAACAAAACATTGTAAGTTTTGATCTAAGATTTTTATAATTGAAAACAATTTAGTCAAATGAATTACATGGTAAACACCTTTTATACATGTAACAAATATGAAATACACAATATAAAATTTACATTCCAAACAATTATACTAAAAAACAATGAACAGTTCAAACAATTAGATATAAAAGATTGTAAAAATATTTAGAACAAAGAAATAATTAATAAGTCAAATTTAAAATTTAAAAAATAGTAAACTTTAAGAATGAAACAACTTACTCAAGTCAATGAGTCAATCTATGAAGCAAGGTATAATAGCACGACCGATGAGATTGTCACAAATATGAAGAAACTTCCACTTTTACAATATAAGGGAATCCTAATTGTTTCTTTAGATTATGTTAAACAACCTCTTTATAATGTTATACTTACCAATCATGAATAGAAAATTGTAAAAAATAACTTTTTTCTCAATGTATTAAAAATAACAAGAAAGCATAAGGAATCAGTTGCTGTAAGTTAGCATTAAAATTATCCTAACAATATTTAACATTAAAAAATAAATTCTTTGAATAGTAAGCAATCCCAAATATTCTTTTTTTTAAAAAAAAATGAGAAATAAAACCCTTTTTACTTAATATGTAAACGTAATTCCCTGCAATGGAGACAAAAAATGGAATCCATTTGAGCAAATGCATTTATGATAATTAACAAGCAAAATCTTTGAAACAGAAAATCTGAAACCGTATAAAAATTGCTCAGCGTGTATATACTTCATAGCACACACGAAATAGATGGCTGACTCAGTTTTCTTTATAGTCAGCCAAATGTTAAGCAATAAAAGAGTAGTATATACAGTTTTACGTCAAAGCTCCTGAGTACCAATTACTGAAAAACGCCTCAAGCTATTGCTACTGCTTTACTTTTCCTGAATGCTGTAAAGAAAGATTTCATTTGCCTTCAAGATTTTTTTTTAACTTAACTACTTTTACTTTACTTTTTGTTCTTAAACGCATTTGAGAAGGATTTTCGAAATAAGAAGCTGTTTTTATGGCAATTGCTGTTGCGATGATAGAGCACAATTGTTCTGTTCGTTTTTTTTCTGGCTTACATTATTCGGCATTCACAGAAAAAATATATAAATAGCGCTATTTGATGAGATACTTTTAAAAATACTGCCATTTAAAAGCATGTGTTTTTATTTCTTGCTTCTCTTAGACGACGCGATTCTTTAAAACCATTTCTCGGTTTTTAGTGGATAAGAATGGCTTTTAATGAAAACTGCATAAGAAAATTGCTAGATTTATATTGCCTGGGGAACTGCTTTTTCTTCATTCTTTAAATCCGATATATTTATAAGTTTATTCTGCTTCCTAATCACTACATTTTTGGAATTCTATTTCAGATACTTTCTGTATAATTTGAATTACTTATCGATATCGAATTCATAAAATTATTAATGTCATATGAAAATAAAATTTTATGACAGCGAGTAATGTAAAGGAATCTTTTTTATATATTACATTACCATTTTCTTCAGTAACAGACGATCTATGATAAATTGTTTCCTTTTTTTAAAGATTAAAAAATGGGAATGCTCTGTTTTTGTTCGGTGAGTTGAATTATATGAGAAATAATTATATTAAGAGCTACTGAATGACCACAGATATAAAATAAAATCAATAAACATTTGTTTCATCTAAAGGTGAACACAGTGTTAAATGGGATGATCTATTTATAACTACGCAGACTTCAGTTTTTGTTGCGTTGTCATGATAAAATAAACAAAATAAATCTCAAAAATAAATAAGAACCCTAAATTTGCTTGTGGGCCAGTTCAGATATCATGCAAAGAAAACATTGGAATTCTATTCTCTTTTCTATGATTATCAATGGGACAGTTTAACCTTTTATCATGATTTGAGAAGCTGATCTAGAATTTTTTCATTGTTCATAGCACTGGTACGGCTATTATACGACTAAAAAATGAAGATTTCATATCTGCCCAGGAATGAAATTGTCTCTATTCTAATCACCCTGCAGATAGTTATATTCTTCAGTTATGTTTAAGAATACTACATGCAATGGATAGAATGATTGCTAATAACACTCTACTTGGCATAGAAAGGGACCGTAGATCTTATCTTTCTGATGTTTGAATAGAAGAGAAAGAGCACTTCTGTTTCTTCGTCAAAATCCACATTTTGACATTTTATCGTATTCGCAGTCTAAGTCTAATTTTTCATAACACGTTTCAGTCCCTCAATTACATCTGTTGCTTAGGTGAGGAAAAAAAATAGTTTGCGTCATAATGGCATAATATGTGAACATGCCTGTTATTCTATGAACTGTTTTAAAAGTTGGTAAAAATGTTTTCCTGTTGTTTTTTCAAAATTCTGGTTTGAAGAGAACATATTGAAGCGTTGTTCATTCAGAATCTGGAATTCAGTAGAAATGTTTTTAAAAAAAGGAGTACAAAAAAATGAAATTGCATCTCACCGACCAAGTGTGTGCTCCTGACCCAATGAACTAAGAAGCATGTCCTAAATACAAAGATAAATTTTTTGTCGCATATGTACCTATCAAATACTTTCATTTCTATAAGAGATTTTTAACATATTTAAAGTCAAAAAAATTTATTTTGTAACATTTTACTCTATTATGCTTCAAAAGAGCTAAGGAATTCAACTGCAAGTACGAATCTTTTACAGGAAATAATGCGAAACAATTTATTGGCTGTCAAGAAAGGGCCCTTATCGCGTGGAGGCATTTGTTTAGGAAGCATCCTCGTTTAATACAAAGATTATATTTGAACCTGATTATCTATTACTTTGAATGTTTATGATATATGTACTATTAATGGATGCCATAAATTGCATTTTTTTTATTTCGTAATACAAACATAATATTCAAGATCTTTTGCTTGTTTTCATGAAATTATTGATATTTCTACGTCAATCAAAAGTCACTCATAAATCAAAATAATTTTATTTTGCTTAGATATTAACGTAGATACTGGCAACTGCAAGGCAGTCAAATAAATCTTTATGCTTTCGCTTTCGTTATTTTGAATAAAGCGATGGAATGGTATCTTTTACTAGGCTACTACAATTTTCTGTTTAACAAATGTGCTATTTTTATATCTATTCCTATCTTATTTTTATGTGTATTGATGAAAGTCACTAAATTATTTTGAATACTTTATTTCTGCATTATGTGATTAGTTTCATTAATTTTGATATGATTTTCTATTTGAAAACTATCTTGACATAAAAATTACTATAGTCAGCACCTATAAACAGAGCATTTCCTGAAGAAGAAGTAGAGTGTTACTGGCATTCAATTCTATTTAATATCCTTACGATTAAAAAATATCTCTCATAAGAATCCTAAAAGCAAAAAGATGGCGTACACCATAAACTTATAGATAAACATTATAAAGTGCAAAATAATTTATACTTTTTATTACACATCTTGTTTCGACATGCCTGGTGCAAAGTGATTCCATCAAAGAAAAAGCATCCTTCCAGTATTAGTGAGAAGTTAAAATTTAGAGATATACGGCCAACCGAAATGCACCTCTCATCATCTGACACGATTATTAATCTCTAGTAATCTAATATATGAAACAAAAGGAAGAAATTTTAACCTCTAGTTCCAAACATCGCAGCATGCGAATTTTTAAGGCTTGGCTTCGTTTGTCGTGATTGCATCAATAGCTGCATTCAGATAATATCGATTTTTTCATCACTCAAATTACAGAAAGAAGATAAAACTAAAAACATTATCATGTTAACATACATCGAATATTTTGCGATATATTAACGTATTAAATAGTAATAAACTGAAAAAAAACATTTTTTTCTTAGTCGAACGAAACCTGTTAAGACATTGATTATTTAAAATTTTCATATTTTGTGGCTCCCGGTGCTATAAATGAAACTTATTGTTACAAATATGTGTTTACAACGAATTTTGTAGAATTTATTAAAATTAAACAAAATAAAGAAACATGGAAATAAAATTTGTATCAAAATTTTAATGTTTTTATCAATAACTTCAGAGCGTATTATCATATAAATATATTTTCATAACACCTTAAAATTCATAAAATAAGATTTCATTAAATATCAATAAGATCTTATTTTATGAATTTTAATGTGTTATAAAAGTATATTTATATGATAATACGCTCTGAAGATACATTGAATAAGCATTAACATTTTGATTAATTTTAACTAATTAAAAATCTAATTAAAATCACAAAATATTTTTTTCCTTTACAGTGTCTACTATATAGAAATTACTAAGTACCAAATTCGGTAATTTGGTAACTCTGTGTCACATGGTTTGTCCTGTGGACCGTTTTGAAGATCTTGGTATCTCGTATGTAACATTTCCCAATTTACAGATAGCAAGATAGATTACCATATTAAAATGAAAATAAAACTAAATGTAAGTTGGCATTTCTTTTACCCAGTTACATAAATGCTTTAAAATGTAGTTCCATGCAGTTTAAAATATGTATGTTAAATCTTAGAAAAATATTATTAAACTTTTATAAACCGAAAAAAAATTGCTTTTAATTATGTATTGTGATTGGCCACACATCTGTGGGTTATTATTTATAATCTTACTCAGGAAAATATTATCCATAACCAACCCATCATAATTTCTCTTTTTCCCTTTGATGTAGAATCATCAAAGAAAATGTAATCCATACAAAAGCGACACATTAAAAGATTTCTTATTATATATTTCAACATCTTTTTAGAAAACTCTAATTTATTTTACTCATTATAACCAAGTTTTCTTTCGACGTAAATCTCTCACAATTTATGAATTACTTACCCATTGTTGAAGAAAAGCATGTGCAGCTAATGCGGATAGTTAGAGAAAAGCATGTTCCGCTAATGATAGGCAATATTGAATAAACAAATCAAGTCTTTATAATGCACTAAACTGTAACAAAGTAACGAATAAGCGTTTTATAGTTCTCTTGCAATGATACAAATATTGCAAGTACTAAAAAATGTGTAGATATTTCAAGACCTTTATGCATATCATGAACAATTCTAATCAAGATGCGTATCAATAAATAATTCAAAATATAATTGAGAAATAGTATTTCGTCATTTACTTTAAATATTTATTGAAATCATGTATATTTTGTCATTGATTAAATTAGAAAAACTAATGATGTTAGAAGAAATGAATATCTTTCGTTTTATTCTCGTTATGAATAACTGAACGAATATCATGCATAAAAATAATTTAAGCGTGTCTCCAAAACTATACTAAAAATATAGGCGTTGACAGTAGGCTTTTATAAGCACTTATTTCTCCATGAGTTGCTTCAAATATTGGGTTATACTTTTGTAGGACAATTCAGGAGTTCATACGTTTTCTTTTTTTCTCATATTTTATGAAGCGTACAAGGATTTCAGACGCTAATTGATTCTGTAAATATTAAATAAAAAAGAAATTTCTTGGTACTAAATATTATAAATACATAGCTACAATTAATATGAGATAAATTATGCTCTGATTTATGTCCGTTTTATATTTTATTAGAAAAAATTCAAGAAAGATTATTCAGCCACAAAAACTTTGGTTGAACATCAGAAAGTTTGATTAAAACGAAAAATTTCATATTTTGAAATCTATAGGTTTTCATTTAAAATAATTATCTATGTTTCGTTCAAAGATATCCCGGAGAAAAATCCAAGGTAACCATATATATATAAAAAGGAAACACTAAGATACGTGGTACAGAAAATAGGTTAATTTCTTTGCCGATGGCATCGATCGGTTTGTTCACAAAACTAACCGCTATTCTCCTCCATGTAATCATAACTTAATAGTCATAGCCTACTACAATATTTCTACCCATGAAAAACAACTTTTCTTGGGAAACATGAGTTTAAGTCGTAGATTTCACACTATGCTTACACTATAATTAAATTTTTGATGAAAGAGATCAGTTAGGAATCAAGTTCATGGGCTCAGACGAGCAAGAGAACGCTTAGATCAACGTCAAAATAATTTAAATCAGTGAATGATAAATCGTGTTAATACATAAATTGAGGTGAACATGAAACTTACTATGGTGAATAT
Source organism: Araneus ventricosus (assembly GCA_013235015.1). Lineage (NCBI taxonomy): Eukaryota > Metazoa > Arthropoda > Arachnida > Araneae > Araneidae > Araneus > Araneus ventricosus. Next base: position 36,372 of record BGPR01007785.1, on the reverse strand, counting down.
TGTATATTGGATACTTTTCCGTTATACGCACACATCACTTGGAGCCTCTATTTTTTGTCGTGGGGAATTTTCTTGGAAAAGCTGAATCGCCAGTTTGGCCCAACTTATTTCTTGATGGTAGTTGACTCATTCTGTATTTTTGGCGATATTAAGGGTCAGGAGCGAGAATGCGCCAATTTAGCGGAGCGCAGATTCTCTGCGCGGGTTCAGCTAGTTTTAAATCATATCCTCGGGTGCATATTATAGAAAGCATTCATTTAAAGAGAAATGTGTTTGGTTTCAGCAAGGCTCATTCTACTATGCATCAGCTCTTGAGAGATGTGATTTTCAATAACAAAGGGTTTAACCACATATTTAGGACAGGAGGTGTTTTACTTGTCATAAAACGTGCCTTTGATAGGCTGGGGTACGATGGCCTCATCATCACCCTTATTAAATTTCCAAGATACATTAATTTGCTTCTAAAATCATATCTTTACAAAAGAACCCAGCTAAAAAAATCTGCAAAAATTCTGCAGAAAATCTGAAAGTATTTGGAACATGTTTTCTTCAGATTTTCTGCAGAAAAAAATGCAGAATATCTGAAGAAAACTATGTTCCAAATACCTTCAGATTTTAGGCAGATTTTTCTGCAGTCAAGGTTTAATTATTAATTTCAATTAATGTAATTATTAATTTAATTAATCTAATTTGTAATTCAACTTACTTGTACGATGCCGATAGCGACAAAACTTCAAACTCATCCTGTCCGGAATTCGAACTCGCGTTCCAATACTTGGCAGGCAGAAACGATAACCACAACGCCACGCAGGAATGCACGAGATAGGGATAAATTAAGCTATTTGAGTTTTAGCGTCACCGTAGTTCTCGTGGCGCCTTCTAGTGTTGTAAAAATCAACCAAGGTCAGAATACGTGTTTCAAAGTCGCAGAGATGAGTAACAGATGAGATTAGTAATATTTTTGTTAAATAATTTAGCTTCTCTGTTTCAATAAATTCGTTTTCACATTTTATCTTTCTGGTAAGCCTTCTCTCCATCCAAAGGGGGCGAGTTCCACTTTCCCCTTCTTTTTGGAGTAAAATGGCTAGTCAGAAAGACAGTTGGAAAACAAATTTGAAATTAATTAAATTATGGGGGAAAAGTTTAAAATGGAAAAAACCTCAAATATTTATTTTAAAGATTAATTTAGAATTCATTTTTTCAGTGGCATATATAAAAAATTTAGTGTCTAGGACAATTTTCGATTGGAAAATTTTTTCAAACTCCTGTCTGCTGTAGAATTAAACAATAATGATAATTACATTCGAATTTTGTTTTATATCCTTTGGAAAATAAATCTCCAATATTAGAGAATATGGTGCAAAATATGTTCTTAGAGAAATGCAGATATTACGAAATTGCAATTAAATCTTCAAAAAATGAACACATTTTGGTGAAGTTTAATGATTTTTTGAAAATCTGCTGAATAAGTGCAAATTGAATTGAAGACAAAATGCAAAGTCTTAAAAAATCTACAGGATATTTAAAGAAAAAAATAAAAATAATTTTTTTTGCAGATTTTATGCAGATTAAATTGAAGAAAAAATGCAGATTTTTTGCTGTCTTACAAAATCTGCAGAATATTTAGAGAAAAATATTATAAGAAAAGTTTTTGCAGATTTTCTGCAGATTAAAGTGAAGAAAAAATGCAGATTTTTTCTGTATTCAAAAAATCTGCAGGATATTTAGATAAAAATATAATAAGAAAATTTTATACAGATTAAATTGAAGAAAAAATGCACATTTTTTCTGTCTTCAAAAATCTGCAGAATATTTAGAGAAAAATATAATAAGAAAATTTTCTGCAGATTAAATTGAAGAACAAATGCAGATTTTTTTCTGTCTTCAAAAAAATCTGCAGAAATCTTTAAGAAAACTTCAAAAAAAATTTCTGCAGATTTTTTTTAACTGGAAACCTTCAGAGTCCATCTCCATGGAGAGATATACAACATTTGACAGATACTTGCAGGAACTCCTCAGGGCAGTGTTCTCAGCCCATTTTTTTATTCAATTCTAACTTATGATTTTCCTCATTATCCGCATATTAATACCTCTTTCCTTGCTAATTATACGGCTGATATAGCCCAAGACAGTAAAGAAATATTTGTTCCAATAACAATACAGAAATTTTAAACATTCTAGAAGAATGGACAAAGCTTTCGAGAATTTTTGTGACGACAGGTAAACTAAGGCTATTTTATTCAGAAAATATCACAGTATATTTACACCAAAATCTCTTGTCTAGTTCGACGGTCCTATTAAATGGGTAACTGAGGTTAAATATTGTGGCTTAAAATTGGAAAACAAGCTCATATTTCAGGGGCATATATATCAAAGAGAAGTATTGGGCAAAAACTCATTTTAGTCTACCTTTGATTGGTAGATATTCCAAATTACCCGACAATAACAAAGTGGATTTATAGAAACAAGTAATCAAGCCCATTCTGATCTACCCATCTCCCATTTGTGGTTTGCAGCTAAGACTAAGCGCAATAAGGTACAAATAACTCAAAACTAAGTCCTTCGCATCATAACAAATGGGCCCTGGTACATAAAAAACTCGATTATACACTCTGATTTAAGAATAGAGAAGGTGGGAGACAACATCAAAAACTGGTTAGAAATCTTTTTAAAAGCCTTTCAGATCATCCAAATCCACTCATTCGTTCTCAAGTTTATTTTAGCTCTCAACAATCTAAATAAAATTACCCCTAAAAACTTCAAAATTATCCCTTTCGCTCAAACCTCTATAATAAATCTGTTTCACAATGTCATACGGGCTCTTCCATGGTTATTAAAATTTCGGTAAAATCCATGTCACTCACAATAACTATATTTCTGTAATGTTTCTTTAACTTTTTTCTATTCATATCAGATACAAAATTGGTATTAAAGATGTGTTTTTATACTGCGATAAAAGCAGCAATTGAGATTGAGCAAAGTGCCTGGTAATGGCACTCAGTTACACAAACTACCCTTGATGAACACGAAAAATTGCGAATTATTTTTACCAGAAACTTTTATTTTAGCTCTGTGTGATGATATTTTTAAATAAATAGAACAAATTTTTAATTGCATTGGAATCGTTGTAATATGAGGAAAAACTTTATCTGGAACTTTATAAGTCCAGATAGATAACAATCATTTGTTTTGGTACTGAACAATATATAACTGTAAATTGCGATTCCGTTGTTTGGACGAGATAAACATCGTTTTGTGCAGACAAAATATATGCTATTGTTTGGCTCAAATGACAATCTCGTCGTCGTAGAATGATGCATTAGAATTCATGCAAGAACAAAATAAAACAAGCGTCAACAGATATTGGTTGTGTGATACCAATGCTAAGCCCTTTTGTTCCTCGCTCCAGTTATTCTTAGATACCAATCCCTAGATGGACGCTACATATATGAGTATGTACCAGATTACTTGTGCATAAAATTCATACCTTTGTTCCCCTAAATCGAGTTAAACATCTCATTTACCGTACTTAATAACAAACATAAAATAGTGACTACAAATATGCTACATACAGATTACAACTTAACTAAACTTGAACCAAGATGGCTAGTTTTGCAGAAGTTATTGTAAATGGAGTGTGCACAATCATCTGAGGCTCATCGCAATTATCTGAGTAGCGAAGTTGAAGACTTCATCTCAACAGCTGTAACACATAGCCAAAAATGTCAGTTGCTATACATTCACAGAATTATATATGTAATGGCCTCTTACCGCACCTATGAAATGGAACCGATTACTTAATTAGAATTCACCTAAAACGCACAGCCAAACTGTGAGCACTTTAAGACCTCATTACTATCAAGAAGTAATTGCAGATAATAATATTTTCACTTTTATTCATAATGTCATACTTTTTCACAATTTTCTTACTCAAATGTCGATTTTATTAATTAACTAGCTGTTACCCGCGACTTCGTGCGCGAAGAATTTGAATTATTCTTTTTTTAATTCACGAATGCAAATGTTTTGTTGCATTTTGAAAGGGGAAAGGAAAAGTTCTGACGGTTAATAATATTTAATTGGACGGCTGACAGGAGTGTACTGTACATGTATGCTGATATAGTTATATAAATTGTTTATCTATGATGATATACTTTTGTATACCACGTTATTTGCACGGATGTAGAGGTTGTGTGGGCTGTACACACGTGAACAGGCCACATATAGTTGCCCATGGGAAAAATATGGTTTTTCCAAATGTACGCCTGCCACTTTCAGTGTCTGGCCCTGAGCCTCGAAAATGATATTTTTACAGAGATTTGTTACCTTTTGAACTGTGATGATAAATCCTTCGGTGTTATCGGAAGGCGTGGAATTAAAACACTCTCTCTTCTCCCTATATCAGTCATAACAGTAGCTTTCACGACGTTTGTACCTAGGTGTGTAATTTTTAACTATGTGCCATTGCGCAGTCTCGGTATATCGAGTTTACGTATTAGTAGTACTGGCACACCGACTATCATTCTAGGCTTATCGGAAGGTGCCCCTGACAATTAACACCGGCAAAAGCCAGCGCGAAACAGTAATTTGGCTTGAATTTATTTCTATAAGAATAAAAAGTATTGTTAGAAATTACGTTAAAAAATATTTTTAAACCTTTATAGCAATCGGAGAAAACATTTCATCGCAATGGAATTAATAGCATTAAAAAGATCATTTTCTGGTCTTTAAAATGGCATAAAAATAATTGTTGTCTAATAAAGATTTCAGAAGTTATTGGCAAAAAACGTCTAAGCATTAGGCTTAAAAGCGGCTAATGTTCGTTATTTAATTAAATATCTTAAGAACTAATTAACTCTGAAACTTGAAAATAACACCTTTGACCTAAAAATATGCTCTAGAATGCCGTGTGTAAATTTCACGTCGCTACCGTTCACCGTTTAGGAGGAGTTCTTGTGACCAACCGATTGACCGACAGACAGACAGATACATGTAAATCCTGCCTTATTTTATGGATACTTATAAATATAAGCAAAATTTTCAGAAATAAAGGTAAATTAGTTCAAAGTCTAACCATCTCCTAGCAACTGAGTAGCTATAAATTTGCGTTATTTCAAAATCGTCTGCACGTAAAATTTAAAAAATTAATAAAAAATGAATGAAAAATGTCACAGAAATAAAATTGGTATCATTGCAAAGGTAAAATTTTTATCTTTAAGATGGTATAAAAATAATTTGTATCGGACAATTTGTTCCGAAGTTACAGCGGAAAGAAGGATTACGTGATATTTGATTTTAAAAAGAATTTATTCTTCATGTTTTCGCATCCCTGAAGGATCACGTGACAGTCGATTGAAAAATAAAATATTCTTCATCGAGAATCGCCGAGTCAATGGGATTTGTTAATTATTTAATTGTTGTCTGAACTTTTAAAAATTAATAACAATCGAAGGAAAAATGTTACAGAAATGAAATTGGTATCATTGAAAAGGTAAAAATTTGAACTTTAAGATGGTATAAAAATATGTTTTGTCAGACAATCTGCTCCGAAGTTACTGCGGAAAAACGGTTTCGGTTATTTTCTAATTAACTGACTGTTTAATTAACTTTGGGACTTAGAAAAGTTCATAAGTGTCTTCCCTTTGTCTTAAATAATAAGTGTACAAAATTTGGTTGAAAACCGTCCATTGGTTTAGGAGGAGATGTGGAACATAGCCACATACATACCCACATACATATCCACATACCCACAATGACTTTTATTTATATTAAGATTTGCAAGCGTCTTAAAATATCACACTTTACTTTTTTCTTGTGAACATTGATCATATTTTAAGGCTCTTAATTAAGCTGTCAAAGCATATAGAGGGTAGTGTTATACTAAATCTATAATGCATATTACTTTTACAACTGCCTTTCTCAACTGTTTATCAGTGTTTTCGAAAAAACCTCTAACTTTCACGACTCTATAAAAGGAGTGCTGCGACCAGCAGATTTCCTATATTCTTCAGGAAATAATTACATTTAAAATTCTGACTTTGTTTCATTAAGCTTAATTTCGTTCTGTATATATGTAAGTATACACTATTTATTAAATTTAACACAAGGGAATCAAAATTTAATTTAATTTTGTTGAGAAAAAATTAATAAAATAGTGGAGACTTTTCTCAGCAATGAATTCATTAATCTATAAATTAATCACTATCCCGTAAAGATATAGAACAAATATCATATTTTAAAGCATATTTTACCGAACAAAAATTATTAATGTTTGAAATATGATTTGAAAGTTGACAGAACTGCTTTGTTATTCAATTCCGATATTTACTAAGACCCAGATTAAATTAGAAGAAATTAATAGCTTTTTCCTTGTCTTACCATAAATGAATAGCTGAATTTTCTTAGAATTATTCTTTGATATTAATAATTGAATGAATATCAGAAATAAAAAAATACTTTACAAATCTCCAACAATGTACTGAAGACAAAACCTCTGATGACTTTTTTATAGGTATCTGTTTCTCCATCTTTTGCTTTCAGTACTTCGTTATCCTTTTTTTAATATTTAAGTAGTTCAAATAATTAGTCTCATCGTTTTCGGAACAAAACAATCAAAACGCTATCGTTAAAATGAGTTTTAACTCGGATAAATAAGAGAAAGGTCTTCTTGAAACTGCATTACTGGATACGAACTGACGTTTTGCGAGTCGGGTTTATTGTGTAAACACACAACGAGAGACATTTAGTCATCTAGCAATATCGACTTGTTTCAAGTTTACATCTATCATTCTACATTTAGGTTATGTTCAAGACGGGATGTAAAATATCGTCTTTGTCATGATCAACAATATTTTCGCATCAAAAACTGTAACTTGTTTAGAGCTTAAGACAGTAAAATTCTTCCTCAGTTTCCTTTTCATATTCACCAATATCAGGATTGCCATGCTCATTAAAATATATACTGTGATGTCATCGAAGTTACATATCGACAATAATAAGTTTTCTTAATATACATATATATACTTCAGAAAAGTTGCTCACGAATAAAGCCTTTTCTAACTTAGAAAACATTTCGTAAATTAGTTTACTTCTTATGTGTTATGATGGCATTCGATGTAAAGAAGGAAGACATTAATCCTAATAGATACATAATATTATCACTTTTCAGAATGTTTAACCTTCACAAATCACTCTGAATTCAGAGAATTTGAGGTAGAATTTCGAGGAACACAGTACTTTTATTTTAAGATTTCTGTAATGTAATACTTTCAAGTGAAAAGGAAACAACTGATATCTAAATGATTAATTAAGTCTTTTCGGTTTAATTTTTAACGTTTATCAGTTAGTGTTTCTGAATAGATTCATTGATTTACATCCAGCCTTTGGTTGTATCTGTGTCTGAATTTGCATCTCTATATGAATCTACAGTGAATTATAAATAAGTAGGATTAAAATAACTAATAAGATGCCAGGAATTTTTAAAAAGTCTGATTTCAAGACTCAGAACAGTTTTATGTAATGCAAAAATAGCATTATGGTTTTATTGGTTTGATAAGTAATCCTAAAATTGAAGATATAGGCGACTAATAAGCTTAATGCATCTGTACATGTACTTCACATACAGAACACAGATAAAAAAAAATGTTAATTTTAGGCTGCATATTAAGGATGAAAATTATTAAGCATTTTTCCTACTACTGTTTCTAAATATTTATGTTCTTTAAAAATTAACATTCCCTCTCTATTTATATTCACCATAAATTAAAGAGCTCTGAGAATTACCATAAATGATATCTTAACATGAAATGTCAATTGAATTGCTTATTGAAATGTAAATATGATTGACTAAACGATAAAGTTCCAAGAAAAATCATAAATTTTAAGATTTCTCCATCGAAATAGCCTCTCTGCACATAAACTAATAACTATAAATCAAAAAATCACACAAATCTTTTTGTTTAATTAAATTCGAGTATTGTTCCTAAGTTATAAATACTCGTATGTTTAAGAAATCGTAAACGTGAAGTTGTATATTAAAGACGCGACGACCATTTAAATATTTTTATATTCGCTAATGAAAATGTTAACTTGGATTGGTTGTAAAATATTTGCGTACTTTAAAACTATCTCAGCACTACGAAATGTCATTTACAAACTTATTCTATGCTGAATATTTCAGTTAATTAAACACAGGTTTGAACGCTTTAAACATTTTGATTCAGACTCGCTTGTTTAATGGGTTCTGACAGGTAAAACATTATTATTTCGAAGAGAGACGCCAGTTCACGCGTAAATAAATATTATCTTTAGATGAAATACAAAATGAATTACCTATGTGTGAAATTGTAATTCAATTTACTATTTCCGGTGTTAAGTTAATAATGAAATTGTGCACTTCAGTAAAGTTAACGTAATTCGAATGAAGTGTTTCGGAGCGTTGCTTACTGAGAAAAGGCTGATTAATTAATTAAACAATGAACTTTGCTCCAACATTTAATTGTTTAAAAACTTTATTAGTGTCTGGCGCATTTAAATTAAAAATTTAAATGGGCGATGTGAATTCAAATGCACTAGTTCTGATGTAGTTATTAGAAGTAAATGAAAGAAGCATTTGAATAATACAATCAGTATTCTTTATTCATTTGTTCACTACTGCATCTAAACTATTTACAATCAGGCAATTATATGAGAGCATTGAATAACATTGGAACCTAAATAATGAAATGTATTTGTCTTAAAAAAATAGTCTCAAAAATGATGGACGCATTACAGACCATCTAACACGAATTCTAATGATCAGCAAACGAACTACGAATTCCTAGAGCAAAAGGACTGTTAAGAATCCACTTAATAAACTATTTATCTTTAATGAAAATACATTTAACCTTATTCACAATCACAAAAATCTTTCTTTTGAAGTCTATGACATACAGCAAAAGATGTAATGATGTGAAAATGAAAAAAAAAATATGCAAACGATTTTACAAGTAATCATCCTCTTTGTCTCTTCTCAGATATTTTTTATAAACAAAAGATATTGATATTTCTTGACTTAACAATTTTTATTTTAGACATTATTTCAAATTACCAAAACTGATGATTGAATATTAAACGACATTGAAATTATGTTTAGTAAACTGAATTGAGAATCGAATAAGCGATTGGTTAATAGCAATCTCTTAAATTTCAGGATATAGCCAACAAAATATCTTTACTGAGCACAAACTAATAGCTATAAATCAAAAGTTACCATGAATGTTTCGGCTTAATTAAAATCGAAGAGTATTTCGAAGTTAGATTAATAGATCAATTACTCTAATGTTTAAGAAAGCGCAAACTTGGAATCGGTCATTAAAGACGCGGTGAATATTTGGCTATTCCCAACTCGCGCTAATGAAAATGTTTAAGTAGACTGTTTGCAAAATATTGATGCACTCTGAAAGTGTCTCAGCATTGGAAATGCCACCTGGAAGCTTCGCACTAATCACTTCTGAATATTTCTGAAATTAAACACGACCTTGTTCTGATCGCCTTGATTCTGAACTGATTGTTTAAAAGGTTTCTGGCAAGTAGAATATCATTATTTCAAAGAAAAATGTAAGTGCCACCAAACCCGTTGGTATTTACAAAGATCTAGATGACGTATTAAAATCGTTAATGCGGGCGAAATTCTAATTCAATTTGATAGTTCCGCGGTTAAGCTGTTAATTAAACGGTATAGCTTGGTTGTATTTTTGATTATAATAAAATTTTTATATGTTAGCCATTGTCCTTAATTTCAGTATTTAACTAGCAAAAGTAAATAGCATCACATATTATTCTGGAAAATGAATTCGAAATTATTTTGTGTTAATAAGAGATTTTACTGTAATACACTTTGCATTCGTTATAATTTAAATATTTCTGTATCTAAATAGATTGAAATCAATTGATTCTTACAAAAGAAAATCTAATTAATATTGTTGTCTTGATGATTGAAGAATACATATCTTGGTTTAATCATTGAAATACTACATTAGTGATGAGTATAATAATTACCTTAATAAATAAGTTTACTTTATCATTATTAAAGTACAAAATTGAAGAAGAGATGGCACATGCCTCAAATACTCTTTTGGAACTCTACCATCTTATTGGAGATAGAATTTAGTTTGAAGAGAAATAATTGTATTTCATTTAAGAATAGGGAAAGGTAAGAAAAAATATATAATGAAATACATGAGATAGATATGATGCCAATTTTATTATACAATAAAATTGGCATTATGAAATATTATATTACTTAGAAAGCGGGAAATTAGATTATAGTTATTTCGAGACTTTTTAACTTGATAATGTTTTTAGACTGATAAACTTTCCTGAAAATTGCGGAGTGCGTGATACATGATGGAAAGAAACAATCAAAATTATCTACAGGGTAGAACGTTGTATTTAGAAATACCAAATTTGGTACGTAGTTACTTTATGGGTAGTAGGGGATTACATTATATTTTAGCCAATTGAAAACTAATCGGAATTGTAAAGTTCGTTTTCAGTATTTCAATATCGTCTTACAAAAGCTATTTTTATTTCAATTGAAAATTCAAAAAATTAGTTTTTCAGTGATATCAATAATATTTTGGCGCAATTTCTTAATTTTAAATTTTTTTTTCAAAATTTATTATACAAACGCTGTTGCAATACACTTTTACCAGTCATTCGATGACGAAATCCTCAGAAATCTGTACAGTTGTCGAGTTGACTTCCAAGGTGAACCCTTTTATTGAAAACATAAGTAATTTTACATTTCAAAAACATTTAAGGTTCAAGATTTGCTTGCTTAAAATTATCAACATATTCAAAAAATTTTCTATTCCCTCGCGTACGCTGTTACGATGCTTTTACTTTTGTTTCAAATGTAATCGAAGTATATTATTTATTATCGAAGTATATTATTTATTATTTTATTATCTTATGAGCATGTAAACTTGATTTAGAAAGAATTGTTAAATAGCATTTCATTATAAAGCAGATGATAAAATTAATATTTCATTTCAACTCGATAGTGTATTTAGGCTAGCATTCTTACTTTACTTTACACTACGACACACCCCTGACTCCAGAGATAAAAATCTCCGGTTTGCAGTTTGGATGAATGTGCGTAGAAACTTTATTGAACCAAAAAAAAAGAGAAAAAAAAAAGAAAAAGAAGGGTTACATAACGAGACCATGTGATGAAAAACATATGAAAATTATAAAAATGATCAAAAATGTGTGTTTACATATGAAAAGAAAGACTCGTGAAACAAAAAGAATTTTAAGACAGGTCCCAAAAGTCCGCTGCATCTAGAGACAGGTTCCTAAGCATTTTTTTCAGTTGACATATCGGGGCCTGAAGATGGAGGTGAGTCCCTTCTTTAGTAGCTTTTATGGCTAAACCAACATGCGCCTTTATCCATTTAAGTTGCAGTGATGGGTTCTGAAGTAGGGCTTGCTGTGTTTCTTGGATTAGTGAGTTAGAATTTTTGAAGGAAGAATTTGCTCTGAGTGCCGACTCGCTGTCACTCCAGATTGATGTTGATATTCCCTTAGAATTAGCTCACACAATTTATAGCCTCTTTTATTGCTAATTTCTCAGCTTGAAAAACGGTATTCTGTGGGCTTAGTTTTGCCGTCCAATGATAAATTTGGAGTTTGTTTTGAATGACACAAAAAGCGCAACCTGTTTCACCTTCTAGATGTGAACCGTCTGTGTAAATAGCCTCAGCTGGGGGATACGGGTCAGATAGTATTGAGAACCTATCGTCTAAATCAAAATTATCTGAATGAATGATAAGAAGAGGATTTGGTTGTTGAAAATCCTGATATAAAAAGCTTGAGCCTTCCCAATTGCAATCCCTGCGAAGGCGACCTACTCTAACGAGAATGGTCTCCATTTGAACTTTAATATGTAGGGGAGTAATGCCTTCGATCACTTGTAGAACTACTGTAAGAGTGGTAGAATACGCTCCAGTGATGTTGAGAAGGAATTTTCTCTGTATAGAATTGAGAAGCCTTTGTTGTGTAGTGTTGGGAAAAATATATTCCTTCTCTTCGCTATTTTTTTTATCTCCGGACTGAAAGCTCTGAGTTTTTCTGCGAATTGGCGGGAGGGTCTTTAACCCCTTTTGCGGGTTCCGTTGGAGACGGGGAGATTTTTCTCGAAGGGTAATTTCCCAGCTGTGATTTTTGACCAATAGTGATTTGAGTTTGGGGGCTTCGGAAAAGAAATTTTGGGTTGCTAGGCTGATCGAAGTCTGGACGAAGGCAGCTACGGATGTAGGGAGTGGAACGTAAATTTTGACCGGGAGCCCTCGGGGTTCGCCGCGGAGAGAAGAGATGTTGTAAGTTGATTGGGTTTTTTTTCGCTAAATAACGCAAACCATGTGACCGAAGTAATTTGATTCTCGATTGTCTGTTCGTCAGACAAATTTGGTGACATCTCGTGAAGAAATCAAATAAATTGGTTATTTGAGTATACCTGGGTCTTAAAATAAAGTTAGCCCTGAAGCTGAAAGAATATCAGTTCAAAATTCGCAATCTTGACCGGAAATGCTACATATCCGTTGAAATTAGTTTTAAAAGGAAATCGTAAAAGGAAAAGTAAATCCACGTAAAAGGGACGAATAATCATAAATGAAACTTTCTGAAAATTTTTATTCACTTTTGCCAAGGCAATATTGGGTAATAAGGAAAATGTTTGACGCGGAACTGTAAGTGTGAAGGTGGGCTTACTTAGTATGAATATGCGGAGATTAGACATCTTGAGTATTTCCGGTTTGTGCTATTAGCTTGAATTTATGAGATGGTGCAATGAAAAGTTTATTGTCTAAAAGGAAAATTGATTTGTTTTTGTTTTATGTCATGAAATGCAATGCAAACTGTGATGAAATAATTATGATATTTTAACCAGCAAAAATTTCAAGCGAATGTTATTGCGGTTACTATGATCATTTGATATCTAGCGTGACCTACAATTTGGGTTGAATTTATGATGTAGAATGTTTAAGTGAAGTGATCATGTTATGCGTAGTCTGGAAATAAACATGTGTATCGGTGAACGGCATATGCCTTAATTCTTGAAATTTCTTACAAAATGCCTCAGAATTATATTAAACTTGTCTATCTCAAACAAAGTCCTGGATTGTGCTTTTAATTCTAAGATGGATCATTTCAATGTGCTGCTGTATATGTTTTAATATTTTTTTAAATAAATGTATGTTATTAAGATCTGCGCAAGTTGATTTAATGTGGGAGAACAGACTCCTTAAAAGTTTTAAATTATGACTTCACTTTTAAATTCATCTTGTTCTTATTCAAAATTTTACAGTTGATAATTGTTTTCCTTTGTTAAAAGATCTCATGTAGACAAAGCTTCCTTAAGGCATGGCCTGGATGAACACTGGGTTATTGCATTAATAAAACACAACGCGAAAAATGATTATTATTATTGTTATTATTATCGTTTACTTGACTTGGGATATAACTATTTTTTTAAGATCTAAAATCCTAATGATAAATTAAAAATAAATGAAATTTCAACACGACAGTTGCATCGAGGTGATATTATTTGCCCATGCCGGTGCTCCATAAAGTAATATTCTTTCTATAACTGTAAAATAGATTTTCTTTCTGATATTTTTATTCAAACCCCAGTTTAACACGATACTTTTTGTTTTTTGATAAAGGTTCAGGGTTTTATTTTTGAACTCAGACAGATGTGTGGCGAAATTTATTTTATCGTCAATAAAGACCCTAGATTTTTGGTGCTTGATTTCCTTTTGAGAAGATTATCTTCCCATCTTATGCCTGCTGACCAGCGAGGACAGTTTCGATTTTTGTTGAGATGAATGTAGTTTGATTTATTTTCTGAAATTTCCAGATTATGTTTTGAAGTCTAGGATTTAAATTGATTTAGGGCTTCATTTGCAAGGGCTTTGACCTTTTGTTGAGCCTTTGTTGGTGCTTTTATAAGAAAGATGAAGTCATCTGCGAAGGCTTGCAGATGAACTCCTTCTGGCCAGGGTTGAGTTAGAACATCGTTCGCCACAAGCTTCCGAAATGCCGGACCAGTGCACGAGCCCTGTGGGCAGCCCCGATGTTGTGGAAGTGTAGCTGGTCCTTGCGGGGTGTTTAAAGCTACTTGCCTGCCTGAAAGTATATCTATAATCTTTTATATTGGAGTGGAAATTAATATTATTTAGACCGTTTTTGATTGAATTATATTCCAAGTGGTCAAAAGTACCTTTTAAATCCAGTGAGATCACCAATGTATGTTGTTTTGTTGATCTTGCCATTTCTATTTCATCTATGAAGTCAACTATTGCTTCTTCGGATAATTTATTTACCGTGAAGCCATATTGGTTGGCCGCTTGCAGGTTATTTCTCCTAAGATGAAAATTAAGATGTTCTAGAAATAATTTTTCTAATACTTTACCCAACGTTGGTAATATTGACACAGGGAGGTATTACTTCGTTTCCGATTTTGGTTTCCCTTTTTCTGGAATTAGGCAATTATGCCTACTTTCAATGTTTCCCGACGCCATTGAAAGTAGGCATAATTGTCTTATTCCAGCTTCATATACAATTATGTCTTATAAAACAATATTTTAAGGTATCACCAAAAGTAGGAGAATGTTTCAAATACCTTTGAGAACAGTTTCCAGGTTTTTCGGAATCAAAGTTGAAGGAAAGAGTATTTGTAGATCCTGACATCAGAAAACTGATGAGTAATGAAAATTTGAATTCAAAATGAAAACAAACAGGAGAAAAACCTCAGATGAAAGTTAAGACCCTCTAGCAATAATTTTTCTAATATTTTACTTTGGTAAAAGTAACACAGGGCGGTATGACTTCGTTTCTGACTTTGGTCTCCCTTCTTTGTGGAATAGGACAATGAATGGAGACTGGAAACATTGAAGGTTGAGCCATTTGCTATAAAAAGAAAGGATCATTTTTGGAAAATGTTTAACTATAGATTTAAGAATAACAAAATCAATGGTATCATAACCAGGAGCCTTTGCTGTTGGGACCTTTGTAATATCCTTTTCAATTCATTTTGAGTGAAAGGTTTTTCTATATGATGATGAAATGTAGGTTGGCGTGGGAAGGGAATAAGTTCCTGTGGATACTGTTATTTTATAATATTAAATGCCATTTACTTATGGTCGTCCTTTTCTGGTTGGTCAAGAATTTTAAGATAGCATTCTTACTGTAAATTGCGTGAAGTAGAAATCGTTACATAAAGAACGCAATTGCCGACCAAGTCAGACGAAGTTAAGACAGATGAATCAAACTTAAGACAAAATCACGTTACAATGTTTTGGTCTAGAGATGGGGCTGCGGTAACCTGGTGGTAAGACTTCGGGGCCAAAGGGTTCCAGATTCGAAACCCGATTTCATCGAAGAACCTTCTTGTAAAAGGATCTTTTCTTTCCTCTGGCGTGGCGTGGAAGCTTAGAGGGAGTGCAAACTCAAGCATCGTCCTTGTCGTCAGACCACGGTTGAAAATGACGAAATCCGTCCGAGAAGATCCCTCGAATTTCTGCGAAAACATGACGTAAATATAACTAAACTAAACTAGGACCACAGGTTAAAATTGCTTGTCTTATTTTTCCGTAATATCTTCAATAATAATATAGACTATTATGTTCTATGGTGAATTATTTCAAAAACTGCAAATATAATTCATTATGGAGAAAATATATTTTTCTTGGCTGTAAATTTGAATCCTATTACTTCTTTTTAAAAGATAAATAAAAATTTCATTTCTAGAATTGTCCTTCACTCTGAAATGCAAACTATGTTTGATTGACGAATAATCAACCAACTACGGTCTTCTTACCTGAGTTGGCCTTACAAAGCTTCAGCTCCAGATAATTTTTAACACCAAATCATTTTTTTCCTAATTTTTTTACCAAATTTACTGCATCCATGTATATGAATTTCATGGAAGTAATAATGTCAATTCACTTTCCTTGGAATTTCTATAATATCTATCTGCCTAGTGATTCTTGGTGATATAAATTGTTTAAGCTTTTCCACCAGAGATTTTTTTTTTCATGCATTATAACAATTTTTTAATTTTTGTATTTAAGATTAGTTATATCTATAAGTTTTATGTCAAATGATTAAACATGCGTTGAAAATAATATCAATCAAATCTTATCAGTTGAGGTAATTTAATCTCATGCAAATAAAATTTTAATGAAAAGTATACCCTTGAATTTACTTGAAATTGAAAATTATATTTGTTCAACTATTGTTAATAAATATTGAAGGTGAATAAAACAACAATTCATCAGAATGTTTCATAAAATAAAAATGAATTATTTAAAAAAATCGAGAATTATTTTAATCACATTTTTTAAGACTACATATTAATGCATTCGCATTGAAACTTCAAATTGTTTCAAGAGTTACTGCATGAATATCGAATCATAAATAAGCAAAACAGTTTTAATTAAAATACAAGCACAATAAAGATTCTTCTCATGAATCATTGAAGGAACACTACCTACCATTTATTCATTTTGTTTCGTCAAAAAAGTGTAATTATGTATAATTGCCTATTTCAGATGGAAAAATCTAACATTAGGCAAGTGTTTAATAAATTACTCTGGAAATTATTTTTAAAATACTCAGAATCTATCAGGCTTAAAGTAGAATAAAAATGATTCGCAAAGTGCACAGGTTGCAAATTTTGTCAAAATTAATTTTTAAATGAGTTGCTACGCCATATTTAATTTTACTCAATTAAACAATTATGCTTTTCTTATGAGAGTCAATGAGCAATTATTTATTTCCAAATATTCCTAAATTTGCGAAAATAATAATTATTTTCAACAATTTGAATAATAATTAATTGAAATTTTATTAATTGGTTGTGATATTTCTCTAACAAAATTAAAAGTTAGCTTCCCATTTATTTTATAAATCTGTATTGTCTTTAAGAGCTTAACGATAATTGAAGATAACTCCGTTTTCGTAAGATTTTATTTTAGAATAATTAATTGTACAGAACATTAATTTTTGAGGAATTGATTGCTTTGGAATTTAAAATGAAACAATTTTTAATTTATTGACTCCTTTTCGAAAAACTTATATTTTTTATTTAAGTTCCTCTATAAAAAACACATTTGTTAAATTTCCGATTTGACATTTATATGTAACTTAAAGGTATTTGGTATTACATTTCTTAGTAAGCGAAAGTTTAGAATTACGAAACTGGATTCTACAGAAGATCTGATGTGTATATGTCCTTCATTCTGTCGTCAATCATGAAAATTCACATTCTTTATAATGTTCTCATATTAATCTCGGAAAGTGGGATCCTATGCTGGGTTTGTTCATCAACTGAAACTGCAATAAACTCGAAATAGTTAGGTAAACCTCCATTGCCCTTGCATAGTTTCAACTATCAACCTACCAATCGTTACACTTAAACTAATTTATAATTCTGTGTTCACAAAAAATTAATGGTTGTTCATTGAACAATGTTCAAGCTGTGTTAGTTGTCATATAGAATAATTTGTGAGATCACATGATGGCTTACGTATTACTTTTAGGTTGGAAAATATGGAATTGAAATGTTACGCATGGGACATATATAACTTTTTCAACCATGTTAGAAGTTTTAGAAGTTAGCGTCGTTTATGAGTGTAGTTAAGATTTATTAAGGTCCCGTCTTGTAGCCACACGAAGATTATTTTGGGAGCAAGCTCATAATTTGAAAGTGTTCGTGTTCAAATTTACTTATGATATTAGAGCTGTCAGTATATTGGAACTCTATTCACTGTATGTTATTCATCGATTCACCCTATGAGTAGCAAATCGAAATAGAACTCTGTTAAATATAATTAGTTCTTCCTAATTCAGTAGGGTAAAGTTATCATTTCGTCAAGTTACACGGTACAACCACTACTCATGTAGTATAACATCTTATTGGAAGATTATTTGATGACGCCAAGATCTATGATTTGACGCCAAGTCAATTTTCTTCCTGTAAAATGCGCAATAGAATACAAAAAAAATTTGGCGCGATTCACTTTAATAACTATTATATCGTAATATAAATCAATAACATTACATTACTGGAAATATCCAAATTCCTTGAAATTTGCTGGGATACGCCAAGTCCATAGAAAGACATACACAATGATCAAAACACGTTTTATTACTATAATCTAAAAATTTCTAAAATCCTTCAGATCAAACAATATATTTTTAATAGTAATTCAAAACATCCTCAGGATAATGGAAAATATGAGTTCAGAAGATATTTGAATTATCTTTCTAGATTTTTCATAACCATCTGAATTGTTCAAGCTAATAGTTTTTAAAATTCCAGATACAATATTTAAAGCAAATACTTTCTCTAAATTTTGATAACCTGAATTGATTTTTAAGTAGTTCTTGCTTATTCTTAAATTGTATTAGAATAAAAGTGGACCATTTCTGAAATCCTCAGAAACTATATTTTCAAAGGAAACACACAAGTGTGCTTTAATACAAACAAATGATATCACCAATAAACTATACTAACGTGCTTATTCGAATGATCTGAATATATTTCATCAGTTATTTCATTCTGAAATCTAATTAAGTTATTATTGCTTCGGCAGAATCTTTCAATAACTCTTCTGTTTATTATAAGCAATGACCTAAATCTTTTTCAATATCATTCAACAACTCATTCAATAAAAATGAAAAAACACTTGTTAATTCTGAGTAGAGTTTGAACCCTCATGGAAAGAAAGCTATTCAATTGATTAACCTACAAATACCTATGTCATTTGTAACATATGCAATTTCCGCAAATTCAGAGGGATATTTCCAACCCATTGAAATTCCTGTTCGCTGCACAGTATTAACACCAAACTTAACTAGTGTAATCGATAGTATGGCTAATTATCAAATACTCCTAACCCAGCTAATGATAATAAAATTGTAGCTGATAATGCTACCTTAGTCAATGAACCTATAATTAAATATCGATTTTCCGGAGTGGGTGATTTATTATTCCCATTTCGCTAACGGGAATTCCGCATCAAGTGCAGTTATAAGAGCCTATTAATTTAATGCCCCTCTGAATTTCCTCAGGTATCGAAGCAATTTAAAGCACGACTGTAAATAGTTTCCACCAATAATTTGAGATCTTTCATAGTATGATATCTCAAGATTCAATACAAATAAACCATCTGAAGCCTTCAGTATGCATGATCATTTGAGTTTAGGAATCTTTTAAATTAATTAACTTCGAAATGCTATAATTCAACGAATTCCTGAAGGACAGTTGCAGGCGGTTTCTTTTCTGTCCATCTCTGGATGAATAATTGTAATTGAATTCTTTTGAAAAATATGAATGAATCTGAAACTAAACCAACTTCTATTCACAATTTTAAAATTTATGTTTTAGAAATTAGATAACTCTGAATTATTTAAAGATTTAGTTGAAATAAATTATGCATATTAATTGTTGTGTATAAAGCTTTATTTGAATAAACAGAAACGTTTCTAGCTACAATTTAAGATTTTCCTGAATATAGACTGAACACTCATAAAATGTTTCATCTTTCGTATCCGTTTAATATTCAGGGTTCTTTAAAAATAATTATCATAAAATGCTATAATTCAACTGAATTCTCTGAGAAAGACGGCAGAATTATTCTGCATAGCTAAAGTAATTAACAATAATTCAAAATGAATATTTGAAAAATGAAAATGAAATTAAGAAATAATTTAATGTTATAACTTTATATTTTTAATTAAACAGTTTTTTTAAAACCTTTCTTCTATTCACTTATATAAGATTATGACTTGACAAGAATCCCTTGAAAAAATATTCTAATTTTTCAATTACAAAAGACAGTGACGAAAAGACAATTCTCAGGTATTCCTTATGCACCTTCTTTCGAAGTTCAAGATCTTTTTATAAATATGAACAGAAAAATCCTGTCTTAAAATTCCAAGTATGATAAATTAATAAGAAATATATTTAAAAGTTATTAAATTATAGATCTTTAATTCGTATTTTGAAAATGAAGTTTCTGCTTAATTTTGGTGCTTATGAATGTATCGAAAAAATTCTATTGAAAACCAAAAATAAATCGGAAGGGCAACAATTTTACATAAAACATATCTTAAAATGTATGTCTAGGAACGAAAAAATGTTTCCTAGGAATAAAACTTAAGAATAAAATATAAACTATTTATTAGGACGGATCGAAAAAGAATCTAAGTATCTTAGATCTTTTTGCAGTAGTGCGGAAAAGTTACAAACTTCCATCATTAAAAAAGTGTTCAAAAGCTTATAACTCTGAATTAATATCTTCTGTCGCCACAATGGGCAGAAAGTGTGAAAACTAGGTAAGTGAAACTTGTATTTGTTTAAAAATTCGCCTTTAATTTCCAAAATTCAACGCCGTTGAGGCGGCAGAAGGTATTAACCTATAATTCTAAAATTCTGTAAAAATGTTGTTAAGAAATAGTAACCATTAAACACTACCACAAACTGATCAACGAAATCTGCAATTTTTTATTGGTTTTTGAATTTTAACCATTTTTAGTCAAATTTTCACAACTTTCTGCCCGTTGAGCTGACAAAATATATCAATTCAGCAATTCAGAGTTATAAGATTTTGCACACTTTTTAATGAAGGGAGCTTGCAACTTTTCCGCATTACCGGAAAAAGATCCAAGATACTTCGATTTTTACGATCCGCAGTACTATGTACTAGCAGTTTAAATCTTGAGTGAAATTTTTTTACTACAATCAAAATTGATTTTAGCATTATACCGTCAGACTTAAAAATAAGACATATTATTTCTTATGAAACTATGATCTTCTGAATGAAGAGATCTTTCAAGTTACTTAACTTCAATTCCTACAATTTAAGAAGTTGCAGACGATTCTTCTAATTTCATCAGCTTATACATAATCTAAGTTTCTTTAAATAAAAATAAATTAAGCAACAATACAGCTTATGGCAATAGTGTTTTAATATTCTGTTTTAGAGCATAAGTAGAGTTCTCAAGTTCTATTACATTGACAAAATTAAATAAGTTCATTGACATAAACAGGCTTCCATAGCGTACGTAGAAATGTATATATATTCACGGATATTTTATTTAAAATCTTCCTTAGGATTGTATAATCAGAAGCAAATCTATCATAAGCGTAAATGGGCTCATTTATGCTACCGACAACATGCAAACTATTTTCGTAGAGCTTTACAGGAAAAACTGAAATGCTTCATTTGCCCAAAATGAATTATTGTATTTAATGCTACACAGTTTGAGAATTTATTTCAATTTTAATTATAAAAAATAAGCACTCTTAAGTACAGTTTAAAGCAGTGACGTCGAAATCCTCAGAAAGATATTTAATTCCTATTACTATACCTATAAGTATGATGAGCAAGAGTTTATATAAACTAACGTATTCTTCTGAAAGCAACATCAGATTATTGTATGATTCTAACCTATTAAATAATTTGGAGTTTTGCATGACAAGTTCTTGGAGAACTGTTGCAGATCTATTTTGTGTTGTTCCACCGTTTCATGAATGTATACCAATAAAATATCTTGGAAATATAAATCTTAATTCAAAATGAAATCATTTGAAATCATTTAGCCTTAAATTTTTAAAACGAATCATCACCAGATTACATCATTAACTAAAGTTTTGAAATTTCTATTCTAGAATATTCAGGGTGTTCCTGTTGTGATTATTTTAAATTGCCCATATAAACATCTGCCTGCAACTTTGGTGAAGAAAAATTATTTAATTTTATTGAATAGAAATAAAATTGATGATAAATAAGAGAAAATATAACATAAAATGATCTCAAAGTATTTATTAGAAATATTTCCGTTCACAGAACTCAGTGGTTTTCAGATTTCGGAACATATTAAAAACTGATTTTTTAATGCTGAATGATAGCACTGAAAGTACCAATGCGTCCGAATAGTTTTATGATTTGGACTGAAGGGATTTCTGTGAAAACACTGATGTTTCAATGCAACTAAATTAATTTGGTTTCACCCCTTAAGTCTCGCACCCGTCATATTGACGTGCATCGAATTATCGCATTTTTAGGCTTTTGAACTAAAATTTAATCATTAATTAACTGTATAATTTGACACAAAAATTACGAAGTATTCTATGCCTTCTTAGATGAATGAGAACGACAGGCCCTTTCCAAAGCAGGAAGGGTCATCTTATTACTTAGCAAAAGCTATCCTTAAGGGGTTAATTTAGTTTAGTTATATTAACGTCCCGTTTTGAAGCAACACGAGGGCTATTTTGGGACGGACCTCGTAATTTCGAACCACGGTCAGATGACGAGGACGACACCTGAACTGGCACCCCCTCTCCAAACTTCCACGCCACACCAACGGGAGGACGTTTGGCCACTACGTATGATTTAGCGTGCAGCAGGCCCCATACACGGCGAATCTTCAGTGGAATCGGGTTTTGAGCCTGGAAGCCTCCGGCCCTAAAGCCGACACCTTACCACTAGGCCACAGCGGCCCTTAAGGGGTTAAATAAAAGCAAGAAGAAAAATTAGTAGTTCAATTATTTTGATTAATTTCTTTCTCGTTTAATGTATTCCGATCATGGTTCAAAATTACGCTATCCATCAAAAGAAAGGTCTATTTTCGCTTCAAAATGGGACATTAAAATTAAACGAATCTAAACTATATTAATCCTATCATCTCAGGATTGCATCTTTATATTATCTGTATATGATTACCACCGCTTCTAAAAAATTCTATGAATCCAAGTCATATAAAATGTCAGTGTCAGTTCCTTCCTGTGGTATCGAACGAAAGAAAACAATGTTGATTTCACCGAAATCTTTGAGTAAGGAAGGAAAACAGTAATAATGTGACAATAAATCAAAAGTTTTAAATTATCTCTTGCTTCTTGTTTAAAACGATTCCTATCGTCACAGTATTGATAAATCGCGTTTTTTCATCCACTTTCAATGTTTTTCTTTACAAATGCAAGAATGCGGCGTACTACAAAAGCGGATATGAATGCTCAATGCTTAAATAAAACATCTTCTTAAGCAACAACATGTCACCAAATGCTAAGCTATTTCTTACTGTCAACGCTAGATTCAAAAGAAAATCTAATGGGTAGAAAATGCTGCTTCATAGATAATATTTGATAGTCTAGGTGTTTAAATATGTATATCACATCTCTCGCATCTCAATTTTTTTCACTCGAAAAATGCAGCATATTCGTAAAAGCCATTTATCAAATGATCTCTTACGTCAATGGTGGTGGCTTAGAATTTCTTTGAGACTAAATTTTTTGAAACCGTATGCCGACAAAAAAGAAATATTCCTCTTTATAAAAGACTGGCTTTGTTTGAGAGAGTTTTGATCTGGATAAGTATATTTCAAGAGCCTAGTCTGCTGTTCGTAAACAAGATCTGTAAATAGAAATGAATATGATACATACTGATATGATTTTAATTTTGAAGAGTAAAAATTTAGAATTCGGTTCAAATAACATTGATCGTTTGTAATAGTGAAAAAAGTAAAAAAGTTTAAATAATGAATTTCATAAAATTTTATGTCAATTATTCTTTTTAAATTGTACTATAATGTGTTAGGGATTTTTTAAAAATATTTATATAATCATGTTGGTGTTAAATGCTTTTATACTTACTTCTCGAAATTGTTTTGGTTAAATTATGCCTTAAAAACATTAATCATATTATAATTTAGACTAGTGTTGTGCTAATGACTTATAAATATCCACAAAGGTAATGAAGTTATGAAATATCATTTTATAAATTTATTGGGTGTTTCAGTAATTTATATGTAACAATTGTTTTTAAATTTAGCATTTAATAACAATATGATAAAACCACGATTCATTGTTTTTAAAATAAAATGTTTATATTATTAGAATCTGGGTTCATAACAACCTACAATTTTCAGATGTAATCGCTTTCAGAAGTAAAGAATTATGCGAAAATTAGTATGCAACAGATTTCACAGTCATAATACACAAAGAATTATGTTCGTACATAAATTTATATCATTCGTCGAATTCTGTCTCTAAAATCAAGAATTCCTTCTTAATGGTGAAGACGTATTAGCCAGGAATTAATGAGATAGATCCCATCTCAATTTCTATAAACCTGTTGAATAAAGAGGAACTTACAAATATTTTTCTTCAACTTTTGGATTACGTCAATCTTCTCTGATTAATGTAGTAGCAGGCAAAAGCACACATTAGTAGTTATGTCTGTTATTTTACGATATAATAATATATAATTAATTATAATGAGTTTTGTTGCAATAATATAAATTTTGTAAGATTTTAAGCGCAATTTACTAAGTTTTGAAATTAAACGACGACATCGGGAAATAAGTGTTATAATTTCATTCTATGTTTATATAAAGAGGAGATAAATTACAACACTGTCCAATTATCGTCATTTGTTACAGCGAGCTCCTTGTGTGAATAAATAGGTCTGTCCTATTCAATCTTGCACAAAAT
Source organism: Araneus ventricosus (assembly GCA_013235015.1). NCBI lineage: Eukaryota > Metazoa > Arthropoda > Arachnida > Araneae > Araneidae > Araneus > Araneus ventricosus. The sequence continues at coordinate 11,831 of BGPR01007785.1, read as the reverse complement.
ATGATAGAAATCGCTAAAATAAAACTTGAAATATGGAAAGATATTAAACAAATTGCCATGGCATGAAGTCACAATTCGTCTAGAAATTAAATGCTTAACTATCTGGGATTCGTGTAGAAGAGTCGTTCAGAAGAACAGATCAATGAAATCAAAATGGCAATTAGACATTCATGTATATGCAAATTTTTTTGTTACCTTTCTGGTGTCTCTAAATTAATTAAATTTGGATAATAATAATATCGGATAGTTGAGATCAGATTATTATTCCTAATGAGACAATAAATTTCATGAGGATCAACCTCATATTTTCATCTTCGATTTTTTTTCTTAATTCTGCTGTAAGTAAATCAAAAAAAAAATTGTTTATATTTTCGTAATTTTGTCCTTCAGAAAAGAGATATATGGAACATTCTTCCCCTTTTCATGATAAGTGCTATAGCAATGATCTCCAAAAATAAACTGTTTCATTGATTGTCTATTTATGGTTGGTCGATACAAGTCAATAGCGTCTTAACGATCCTTTGATTTTTTTCTGGAAATTCATATATTTTGTATCTAATATTATTCATTTTATTGAATATTATCAGGTAAGTTTTAAAAAGAATGAAAATTAAATTTTGCTGACACTTAACTTTGTCTGAAGGAGAAAATATTTTTAAAGTACAATTCACCAAGAAAACTAGTCAAAGAACTCTCTTATCAATGGAATTCCGGCGTTTAGTGTTTTTGAGATATCATTTTAAATCCATGTTATTCATGCGCCAAGTTGCTTCTGATGCTAAAATACAGTTTGGATTTTAACAATAATGTATGACACGAAATGTAGATTATTTTTCTGATGGCTGGCAATGAAATAAATTCGAAAAAAGCCTGAAGACATTTTAAAGATACTGAAACACAGATATGATTACAAAACACGAAAGTGGCCAAATAAACGTATTAATAAATGGCTGTAATACCTCGCAAACGTCGTCATAATATTCAAAAATATTATGGACAATTATGTTGCATCTACCGTAGGTTCTCTTCATAAACATCAGAAAAAAAATAAATACTTCATTCTGATGCAGAACAGTTTAATACTATTGAAGCTCTGACATCTTTCCTATGTTTTAATAATTGTCTGAGATAGCAAAATTCTCACCAAACTGGTCTTTAAAAAATGTGGACCTTCTTCTTCGTTATATATTTTTAATCATTGTTATATCTTCGAAAACTGTATATGGAACTTCAAAGGTAAATATTAGCGCATGTGGTCAGTGGTATAAAAGATTAGTCAATTTTGAACGCAGATTGTGAATTAAAATTAAATATTGGACCTGAAATTAATTTTCAACGGAAGCCTAACAGAACAGAAGATTCGAATTGATTTTTCCCAAACTCTGCAAGTCATTGTGTTAGGCCAGCTTAAGCATTTTTTACACATTTTTGCATCACAGTATATGCTATTCAAATATGCATGGCTTACCAGCTTCTGAACCAGCAGTAGAATCGATGATCATTTAATTCAGACATCGAGAATATACCGCCAAGTCTCCATGACGCAAGAGTAAGGCATTGAATAATAAATATGAATAAAATAGGAATATAAGACACCAGCATCTTGCAGAAATATTTACCATGAGAAATGAGCGTATATGAATAATGGGTATGAGGAAAATCTTCAAGGCCAGCATCTAATTGAAAAGTTACAATTCATCTTGAGCGACATTTACATGTATCAAGTTCCTGAATCAGTGCTTCTATCCGTAACGATTCAGAATGAAGCCAAATTGCGGAAGTTTCAACTCCATAAAATTTGAACAGCATTTGACTGATCGAAATCTTCAATTTTATTTAGGTATAGTTCTAGTTTAGTCATAAGTAAATACCATCTGGATGGGAGATAACTATTTTTTTAAAAATTGATTGCATGTTTGAAAAGTGATGTCAATCCACAAAGATGGAAATCAGTATTATTTTAAAGCTTACATTTCAATAATAAATATCCCTTACGCAATTTCAGCAAGAAAATATAAGTATTTTGAAAGTGCATGGTTTAATGCCCTACATTTTAAGCTGCTTTGAATCACTGCTAAAGGTTGGTATAATATTAAGGGTACATTTCGAGCTTTCAAAGATTTATTTAATCCTTAGACAAGCCAGTGAAGCTCATATTTGCTATTCGAGTCACAATGACAGATTTCCTTCTACCTAAAGCACCGCTGAATTTCATCGAATCTCATCACTTAGAAGAATTCGTTTCGCCTACTTATCTTTAGCCTTGGTTTTATCTCACGCGCAACGTCTTACAACATATTCTGCTTTTTGGTACGCGCCGTTTCGTTCCAGCGGATTTTTCTTCCACTTCTCCAATATCTTTACAATTTTATTTTCTGATCATCATTTGCAGAAAAAAGGTACACGACTTGCAATACGTAATCACCTCTATATTTCCTTTTAATGAACTAAATTTTGACTGCGTGAGACCTCGAATCCATGTTATCCTCTTATTTGAGAAGTTGAAGATCCGCTAAATGCTACTGAATAGAGTTTAAGTTTTATAATATACCATTCCGAGATCTGTTAAAAGTAAGAAATAGCATGTCTGTACCTTATGCTGCCCGGTCTCTTTGATATAGTGAACAGAGAAAATTTTTGCAAATAACTCTTAAAAGGCGTCTGAAATCAATAATTATTAACTTTATGTCACTGATTTTGGTTTGTTTATATGAGGAAAAGAAAGAAGATAATTCTTCAATAGATTCATTTCATGTAACATCAAAGTCCTGCCCATAACTGCCATGTCATTTAAATTGTAAATGTAAGGCGTCTTACGCTGTGCTGTGACGTCGCGAAATGTGATTAAAGAAACGGAAAAAAAATTATATGTACCTAATCTATTTAGATATGTGAGGAATAATTCAATTCAAATAATAATTTTTAAATAAAAAACTTTATCAAATTTCACCAAGCACAATTTACAGGGCTACGATATGAATGATAAAGCGTTAAGAATGTTATTAATTGAGAAATTAATTTGCCAATTTATTTCTTTGAATTCAAAACTGAATATATTTGTATTTTTTACAAGTTTCTTATTTGAATAATCACTAAGAAACTTTTCAATAGCAGAACGCTAGGTATATCATTAAACGACAGCAGAACCACACAAACACTTTTGTACCGTCTGTATTATATCTTAGAGCATTCAACGACACGAAGTTTTGCTTAGTTACGTTAAAGTCCTATTTTGAAACAATAGGAGGAAGTATTTTGTGGATGAGCTTTGTTTCGAACTATGGTAAGTTTACAAAAACGATGTCTGAGCTGGCAACCTCCTCTCCAAATTTCCATGCGATATTAGCGGGTACACCTAGCACAAAATGACGAAATTTTGTATCAGTAAGTTATCAATATTGTATCCCAAAAGCAAAAACAGTATCTTTTATAAGTATCAGCAGAACAGTGAAATCTGTTGCATTGTTTATTTTATACTATACATCAGACGTTATATGAAATTAGATATTTCTGCAGAATTTTAATAATTCAAAATATTTACCTATGGTAAAATGAATTTGAAATGTAACTATATAAATTCCAACATAAAAAAATTTTACTATAAACACATTCTGTTACTAAATAAACTTTATTTAGACTCATGAAATAAAATTACTAGTTAGAAAAATATATGTTTACAAAGTGCTCTTAACATGATGAAAATGCAATTTTATGAAAACGGGTGATAATAGAACACAAAAATTAAAGTATATTTTAAGCAAAATGAATAGGAAAAATATTATAGTTTATGAATTACTTTATTAATAATAAATTATTTCAATAATTGATGTTACATTGCTATTCATATCAATATTAAATAAAGTCAAATATGTTAGGAAAGAAATTTTATAAAACGTTCCGCAACATGTTTGTGAATTTTAATTTTATGGACCATCTTTAAATTAAAAGTAGTAAATTACTTCAAACACTTCAAAAAATCTTAAATATTTTTAAATATTCAAAAACGATGCTAAATGTGTTACTGAATTAGTTTGTATTCGGTGAGATTTCGCATGTGCTGCTAAGTTTGAATATCTGAGAGAGAGTTGTTTGCACGTTATTGGAAAGATGATTTTTATAATGGAATGTAATGAAATGGATAATTTGTAATAAAAAAAGGAAAAAAAAACATTTATATAGAAAATGAACGTGTAACATTTTATAAATTCTTACAGAAAGAAAATATGCCTTATTTGAAATGTATTTTTTATAATTTCTTAACATTTCTGTTAGTCATTAAATATTATCGTTAGCAATGTTTTTCAGTTATTAATTTTTACTCTGTTACTGTTAATTTATTTTCACAATATAACACGTAGAATGAAAAAAGGATTGTTCGTATTGCACTCAATTTAATCTTCGTTATTATTCTGTTTATTCAAAAATAATATCCATGGATTTCCTAAAAATAGATCATGAAGTTTAATATATTTATATAAAAATGTTATAGAGAAAGAATAAGACAAAAAAAATCACCCTATTTTTGAAAAAAAAGATTATTGGAAGCTATGTAGTTCAAATAATAATTTCAATACTTTTTCGACATCACCAAAGTGTTTGTATGTAACACACATTAAACTATCATATTCTTAATAACGAGAAACAGAGATATTGATATTTAAACCACCTACCCGAATTTCGTACACATTTCCTCCACATAGAGCATATGGTGATACTAGATATAACACATTTCGATCTGTTTTGTCTGTATGAACTGTGATATGATGTAGGCAGCGCTATAGAGAATTGTCAAGTTTTAAGAGAGGTCACCCCCTCGGGTGTTGTGATTTTTGTTCCACTTCATGACCGCGACACTGCTTAAATAAAATTATGGTTAGAGTGGCAGGGGCATGGAGTGGTGTTATGTTACGTATGCACTATGAAAAGAGTCAATATTTTAAGTTCTGTATGTTGAGTTAGCTGGAGTTGTACATGGAAAATATTTATACGTAACCAATCTCAAATTTACATGTGAAAGAAATTCAAACACTATACCATTTAACTGGTGAAAATTCGGTTTACAAAACTAAAATAAACATTTTAGCAAAACTTATAAAATTTTATTCACTAAAGATGCCAAAAAACTTTATAGAAAATAATTCTCTGTTTCGTAACGAATTGTTTCTTAAATTTCTAAAAAGCATGGATTTAAAAATTTTATATATAGGATATATTCTCTGAAGACTCTGAAGTATTTGATAATCAGCGATTTATCAATCATCTTTGAAATATAGTAATATTTTCAAACAATTTTCAAAAGAAAAAACTTTCTTAATTTGAAACTTTCTTTTTAAAACCAACTTCGTCTTTCTTCTTTTTATTCAAAAGAATAAGAAGAATTAATCGTCAATTAAGAAAGAAAACTCAAACTAATAAAAAAGAAATTATGATATTCAAACAAATAATAAGAAAACGTTTGCGTATAAGTCAAATCAATAGAGCTTTCTCACACGTAAGAATTTGCCGTTTCTCACTTTATCATACATACCTGATACATGTTCTCTAAATTTTTAGATAATTAAACTAAATAAATTGAAGCTTGTTGCCAGTTTAAAAATAGAAATCCATGCATAGATGATTGAGACCTTTACGATAAAGAATGCTAAACAAGTTTCAAAGTAAACCCGGAATAACAACCATTGCTAAAAGAAGAAAAAATCCCTCAGATTATCCAAAGCAAATTTCAGTTCATCAGGAGGCAACACGGATTTTGATGGACTCTTTATTTGGATATGATATTAATTTCTGTTTTGTGTTTATTGACATGATAACTTTAAAACCGCCATAATAATAAAATTTATGTTTGAGTGCTAACCAGCAGTTTGAAATTTATTTCTGTGTGTTATTATCTGTGAAATAGCCTCAAAAAATGCTAGAATGAATCTTTGGCCGAATATTCATTCTTCTGTTTGAAAACTCTTTATGAATGTAATTGCGCAGATTCTGTAGGGAGACTTCCTGTTCATGGTACTCATAGTTGTCAAGTCAAAGGTTTCAAGCTGCTTCCTTTGGTATTACTTTTATTTTCTTTTAATTCCATTATCTTTTGTCATTTCTCAATTTACTGTACGTTTTACATTAATAAAAAATAGATTACTTATAAACAAAAGTGGATCTCCACTTTTCTATAAATATTCTTTTCAGTCATTCTTACTAACCGTTGAAGAATGCACAGTTCTCCATTTCTTGGCCACGTATTTTTATAGAAACAACCAACTATCTAAAGAAAACTATGTCCTAGATTTCTCTGAATAATAAGCAATATTTAATTACCTTTTAAAGAAATTTGAAATAATTCAAATAATGTTTCATAAAATTTCAATAAAATAATATCTGATATATGAGCTTAGCTTTGTTAATAATATTTGTTACTTAAAAGATTTAAAAATTTATTTATAGTGAGAACATTGAATGCATTTCTTGTCTAGCGTTCTGCACGAAGCTGATTTGATTCGCTTATCATTCTGTGTCCTAAATTATTCGTGATATTTTTGAACATGTTTATACTCAGTCAGCTGAGGTACGTTTAATGAATTTTCATAATTAGTGCAACTCTCATTTTGATTTACTGGTTATTGATTCATAAAAAAAATCACATGGGATGGGGAGGATAAAGAATAATTCTTATAAAAGTCTTAATTCCAAAAATCGCCAATAATAGAACATGCGACACTAAGAGCGAAAACCCCGGAAATATAAAAACGCAAATTCATGGCTACATAGCAAAGAGGTAAAAATAAGTAGAAAAGAATACATTTCAGTGCAACACGGATTTAGTTAAGAAATCCAATTTCCTACAGAACTGGAAGGGGCAAATGTATAACAAAAAGTAAATTTCAGTTCAAAACAGCATTTTATTCGTTTCCTAGCGACCACATCAACCTCTTTCAATGCGATTACCATCCTTTTCGGCTAAACATTGTGTCCTGCGGACAATATTTTCTACTGTTGAAACGTTAAAATTCCTTAGGAATGTTCATCATGGTACGTTGCCCCTTAAGATCCCTTAGTTGGGTACCGCAATAAGTTTTCCTTTGGGTTAAAATGATCACAGAAAAAAAGTCATAGGATTTTAGATCAAGAAAGCGAAGCGGCTGTGGTTCTGGAAAAGACTGACTAATAGGCCTTTCGAAATTTCAACTATTTTAAAAAATAATGGAGATATACATTTGAAAATTTTACCAGAGTTTCCCTTCTGTGTATAATACATACTTCATTGAATTACCAAAATTTCGCACAAATTATAAAAAAAAAATTAAAATATTCTTCAAATTTACATTTTTGATTCATTTGCTCTTAAATTGCATAATTAAGCTCTTTTAAATTTCGACGTCTCATTTTAGAGATTTCTTTAACACCTGAACTTCCTTTTACAACTTTTTCCTCTCGGATTAATAACCTTTTATTTGAACGTGAAAAGGCAAATGTTTAAAATGTCCTCTTCCTCTCGCCTCCATCCGGCTCGATATCCGGGTACATGATAAAGTGAAATGCTTTAAATGTGCACTTAACTCTATCGATACGGGAAGGTCCGAAGGGTCCCTTCAAGCAAAAGACGGCGGCCGTCCGAAACGTCTGAATAACACCGTGAAATCCCCCCCTTCGTCAAGTGTGATTGATTATACACCCACGGCGCGTGCTTTCTTAGTTAGAGTGGCAGGCCCTGATGTGTTTGGGGAAAAGGGTTTTTTCTTAGAATTCGGACAGTACCATCTGTCATTGTGATTTTAGAGGGGGGAAGTGAATTTCCCTTATCTTTGATAGAGGAGCTGGGACGTTCCCGTATTTTGACGTTCCTGTATTAGAATGGTTTTAGGAATCAGAGGGTTAATAACAATTCTTCTTGACTAAAATGATTTTGCTTTCCGAAAGACTTTGAAGTTTAAAGTTCAATTAGGATAAATTCAGAAAGAAGCTACGATACAGAGAAAAGGAGAAATAGCCATTCAGACAATTCAAGGAAACGTGCTCGTGGTTGCAATAGTGCAGCTACAATTTTACAGGTTTTGGATGTACCATATCAACATTACGAGGAATTCTAAGGAATTTGTGGAATTTTTCCCCTACAAGGTTTGTAATCCTGAAGAAACTCGACAGCGACCCGAATGCACAAGAAACAACCTTATAATGGTCATGATTCGGATGACGATTTCGCAAACTTTGCGGAGTGATGAGGTTCACTTCTGTCTCAGTGACGTTATAAACAAAGTGATTGTCGCATTAGGTAGGAAACAAATTCCCATGTCCATCAACAAATTTCATTGAATGATTCTAATTAAGCATTGTGTTGTATGCAAATATTGTCCGGAACATAGTAATTCCACTCTTTCAGTAGAGAGGCTTTCTTAGCTCTACAATCTTTATGCAAGATTGAGCACCCCCCACATCACTACACCTGTGCTAACTCTAATACGGCAAATATTTACTAAAGAAACAGTGATAATCACAGATTCTTTCCAATGTCTTAGCAGTCTCGATCGCCCAATCTCACGACCTGTGGCTTTTTAGCTATGAGGATATCTTTAAATACGAGGGGCTTAACTCGTTACTCTTTTGTAAAAGATAAATTAGATTTTTTTGTTTCCTTTCTCGCTTTATTTCATTTATTCCTCTGATTTATTTTGAAAGAAACAAGCAGTTTCAAAAAAGTTCTGAAGAAATTTCACCCCGATAAAAAAATTATTTGAACATACTTCCACACTTTCATTTACAAAAGTATTCTTTGAAAATTTTTGATCATTACTGATGCCTTAAGAATAGATTTAACTTCATTGCAATTAAAAACACTATTTTAATTAATTTTTGATTAATCGGATTTCTGAGTTTTTAAATAAGAAATCAGAATTATTTTTTATAAGACTCCTTAATTCTTCTTGTCCAGGTGTCGTCCTCTTCATCGGCGGTGGTTCAAAATTACAAGTAAATCCCAAAATAGCCCTAGTGTTTCTTCATTTAATTAAACTAAACTAATTCTACTTATTCCAGTCTAAATATTTACTAGTTAAAATATTCACAATATACACTCAAAGCTCATAAAATGAAGAAAACGTTTGTAGTGTCAGAACTACATTTTTTCTTCTCTTTCTTTCACTTATCCGGAATTGAATTAATTCAGAGTTTGAAAGCACCGGCATAAAACGAAAATAGTAAACTTCAAAATCGACGTTAGTTAAAACTTTAAAAATTTATTGTAGTCTAACATTTCAATAATAAATATAGATATTCAACATATTCAAATATTATTTTCAGAAGTTCAAATTCCAGTTAAGAAATTTTAACTACTTGAAATTCTTTACTTTTTTCTACTTGAAATGATTTTAATGGAACCTAGTGGTGAGCTATTTCAGTCAAAGAATAAAATTTAAAAAAGATATTTGATTTCAATGCACATATATTTCCGTTCAAATTAATGTTAAGAGGTTTTTCAAAATTCTTGATATAAATTTATAAATCTTTTATAAGGAAATAATGTTTTCATGAAGCAGGAGGTCTCCCTTAAGAGTCACAATGACAGTGCAATCGGCAACTTGTCTTGTCTTAGTTTCTTCAATTAACATTAATTACACCTGAAATATATTATTGTTTTTTAAAATATTAATTTACTAAAATATATATGAAGCAGTATTACTAAACTCAGTACAAATTGTTTTTATGACAGTTAGCTTTATTTTTTCTAAAGTTCAGTTTCAGTAACGCTCACACTTTTCGCAACAGAAGAAAAAGACGTATTTCTAAATTTTAAGTGAATTCTTTGGAAATAAAGAAGATTGATTTTAAATGTTTATGACACATTGGATAGAAATTAGGTTTCAGCTTACGCAGACTGAAATGTATTGATGTCATTTACACTAATTAAGATATAAATGTGGCAATGTTAAATTATCATACTGACGGCATTTTATAATAACTTGATCATTGTTTTTCATAACTTTAGAGAAAAGGCATGACAAGTATTTTCAAATAATAATCATAATCAAGTCTATTTTGCCCCAGAAAAGCACTTCCAATATCTTATTAATAATTTGAATCATTGGAAAATTCTAAAAAATCTAATGCATCATTTTTTAAAATCTTCGAGAAAAATAGAACTTAATATGCACATGCTATATTCATTTCTGATATGCATTAAATATGAGGTAAAGATTCTATTCTATGTTACAACCTTATACACGCAATCAAAAGATAGATTAAAATGAGTTTTTTTAAAACAAAAAAAGTGTTAATGAAAACAGAATTTCACAATAAATGAATGGGCGTTGTTTGACTGCAAAGGAGTCTTTTTTGCCACTTTACCTTGTATCCTATGAATGTGGCGTTCTTGTGAAATCAAAAATTCGGGCGCTGTTTAAACGCCATTCTGACGCTTACTTCACTATGAATAGTTTTACAGTGAACTTTTATTTTCTTACATCTGTCTACAATTTTAGCAAAATATTTAAAACTGTCTCTGAAGAGAATAATAACCCCAAATATATTTCAAATCTTGATTTTACGTTTGCGAATCATGATAGATAGAGACCGTCAAAAGTGTATACATATACGTTTTGACATATGGTATTTGCATATTGATTTGGAAGTTGAGTGAATTATAGTAACAATATGCAGTAAGTATTTTTCTATGTCGGATCTCTCTTAATCATAATACTTGACTTGAATCGTTTGATAGTGTCTTATGGTAACATTTGTGTTGTGCAAAAGGGAAGATCCAGATTACGTCGTAAGAAAAATCTTATCGAGAAGCACCTGCCAGTACTTCTGTATACAACTTTATGTGCTAATTTTAAGAGTTTTCAATATATTATGGATTTATAAACAAAAGTTATTATATTTTCTGCTGTTTCACACACATTTATGAAAACACGCGCGCCTACGCTCAAGTACACACAATAATTGAAAAAGAATTATATAATAATAAATAAGTGTCTCAGTACAAGTCATTTGAGAATAGCTAAGACTTTCTAAGTCAAGTACAGAGGTATTCGCCAGTGGCCCTTTCACTTACAACTGCAGTAAAAATATAATTTTATTTATTTTTATCCATGTAACCAGCGTTTATATATTATTAAAAGACAAAAATACGCCTTTTATGATAAAAATATTTTCTCATAACTACTTGTAAAATTTAGAAGGGGGAAGGTGTGCCCAGTCATCCCCGTGACATGGGAAACTGGGTAATTGCAACCACATATTTATAAACTAATTTTTATACCTAAGCAAGTTATTAGTTTCAGAAAGGTCCATACACCAATTTAAA
>BGPR01007784.1:24035-68643 GCA_013235015.1 Araneus ventricosus | reverse complement strand
GGTTGGAAGCATCATCCTTTTTCATAAACACGGTAAATCACAAGCAGAAGCATTTTCTTACCGGCACATATCTCTGCTCCCGACAATAGGTAAAGTTCTTGTAAATCTTCTCATCCAACGTCTCAATTTTCACCTCGAGAAGATCAATAGACTTAGCAATCTTCAGTACGAATTCCGTGAGGGGAATAAACAGAAATGTCCATCATGAACTTATTAGATTCCATCTACAAGGGGAAGACAACTGGTGATCACTCACTGGTCCTATCGATCGACATTAAATGTGCCTTTGACAATCTTCAGCACGATGCAATAGAATTTTACCTTGACAATATTAAATGGGATAGCAAATAATAGCAAAAATAGTTAATATTTTTAAAAATCTTCTCTCGTAACAGGAAGGTCATCCTAAATACCTGTGAAGGATCAGATATCAGGGACCGAAAACAAGGCTTCCCACAAGGGCAGTGGACTACCCCTCTGGAATTTGGTCCCTAATGAAATACTTAAAGAAAACTGGACAATTAACACCAATATTCAACCCTTGGCAGAAGACTTTGTCCTGCTTTCCCATGCCCTAACTAGAGTTCAACTTGAGGCACAAATTAACCAATCAATTGATAAATTCTCAACATATGTAAGCAAAAACCAACTCCAAATATCAGGTGAAAAAGCAAGTTATCTCCTCTACAGCACGCTGGTTAGGGGACCCACCATTCGCTGGCAAGTCGATAGAATTAAAAGCGCCCTATTAAATATCTCAGAGTTTATATTCATAAAAAGGTGAATTGGAACGCCCAGCTTAAAGCATAATCTAATAAAGTCACTCAAAGTTATCAAAATCTCCTAAAAGTAGCTGGAAAATCCTGGGGAATTCCCCTGAAACATCGAAGGATCCTTTATGAAACAGTAATAGAACGAGTGCAGGCTCATGGGGCAGTCTCCTGGTGTTTAGTACCTACAGTCCGTATCGCAAGAAAACGTCAAACAATAGAACGTCCGTTCTGCTGGAAATCTCAGGTACCTGCAGGACAACCTCCACGGCAGCTCTGCAGGTCATACTGGGTATACCTCCTCTTCATCTACAATTGCAAAGAGAAGCTCGTGGTGCAGCACTCTAAAAACTTATACTTCCTCTTTCTGCAAAAGGCATTGAAATTGATCCCAGTGAAATTGAAGAAAAAGCGGACGGGAAATTTTTATGAAACACCACTCGAGTTACCAAAATCTTTCATCGAAACATTCCTACGTCAGGAAGATGAGGGCCATCTGGCAAATGGATTGGGATGATGGAGATACTGGGAGGCTCATTCATAACATCATTCACAAAGTTAGCTTGCAACCATTCAACTGGACACGCAACGAAGTTTTTTTCACAGATGGGTCTTTCCCATCGTATCTACAAAGATTTTACCTTGATGAAATTTCATTATGTACTTGTGAGGGAATTGGCACGCCAATAAATTATGCCACGGATTACCTCCTACCATATGGCAACACCCAGACAACAACATCAGGCAGTCTGGTTCATTAGCTTAGCCAACAATTCAACGTCAAGAAGGAATATCCATAATTTGCTCCACTTTCTCCAAAGTGAAACCACCCCTTATCGTCCAGACCCCAAGTAATTGTTGTTGTTTCCTTCCCTCTTAGTACAGTGCAATGCTTTCGACCCAATCCCCAAAATCTCGTCCAGAATTTTCACAAATAGCAAATTTTGTAACAGAGCATTCTCTTCCTCCTGCGACGAAGGAATTTGAAACCAGCCAAATTTCAACTGTCCATCCTGCGTCTTCATATCTTCCTCGTCTCACCATCCTTTTCCTTTGGTGATGGAAGGTCTCCTTTCACCATTTCAACATTCAACTTCGACTCCTCTTCAACCCATCATCCCCTAATGAATTCAGAACTGCTTTAGTCGTTCTTTCAGGACTTTCTTCCTAGATTCACAGTGTTTCACCTTCTTCAAATAGAAATCCATGAACTAACTCTTCCTCAAAATCGAACTTTTGAAAATTCTGTGCGGCCCATTTTTCTGTTTTTCTGTACATTTTTTATTTTATTTTTAATACTGAATTAATTTTTTTCATCTTTTTCCTTTCTTTTTGAATGGATTATTTTTACTCATCTTACAGTTTCCCCATTGCATTTAGTTTTTATTATTGTCCAGTTATTTCATGTGCAATTATGTAATTTTGTCTTTTATTAAAGTTTATTTTTCAACATGCTCTGTGTTAACAAAACATTTTATAATATATCTCACAAGAGCAATCTTTCCTAATGGAATAGCTCCTGTAAGCACTTGTAAAATTGTTGCGCTTTTAATTAGGCAGCGGTGTAGAGAATTTGGCAAGATTTAAGAGAGGTCACCCCCACGGGTGTTGTAATTTTTCTTCCACTTCACGTCCGCTACATTCTTTAAATAACCTTAAGGTTATAGTTGCAGAGGCAAGGAGTGGTGTTATGTTATGCAAGAGACGTTCGTGGATGATGCATGTATGACACGCCTGTTCCGAAGGGGCTAATTTTGATAAAATTAGCAAAAATAAGATCAAAACTATTTAACTTACCTACTAAATATCAAAGTGTAAACACATGTGCTGAAATATAAATTAGAATTTTTTTGTAAGCTTGTAAACAGGCATTTTGCGTACTTTTTTGAATATATTACAAAAGAATATTTGACTTCAGGTTAGCGGCTGAAAATTAAAAATAAATTGATAATAAATAAAGCGTTTTTCCACATTCTCACAAAATAATACTGCCTTACTAAGAAAACTGGATTGGATATGAATAGGAATTGACATTTGTAATTAGTTTTCGCTTGAAAATAATTAAGGATCTCAGCTCTCAAATATTTGGCCACATCTTTCAAAAACTATTAAAGAAAGACATTTTAATATACATATAACTGAAAGAACTAATAAAATGTGAGTTGTGAAATGTTAAAACATACTTCGAAGTAAGATTTTGGATAAATATAATATATCTTTGATTAGTTGGGCGAAATATTTTGTTTTGTATGCAAGAAGGTTAGCTATTTCTAATGATAAGAATATTTTTATATTTCAGAAGAAAAAAAGTCTTTGATTATTGTTGAGGAATTTAGTGAAATGCCATTTTTACGTTAAAAATAGTATTAAATTTCTTTTTTCGGAAACTGTAGAGTAGGTGATTGAAGAGTGTGTCTGTAGTAGAACGAATCAAAATAGCAAAAGCAGGAATCTTGGTTGTTTGCAGCAGATTCCAGTTGAAGTCTCTAATCTATTGTTGTAACTTTAAGAGAATTTTAGAAATTTAATACTATTAATTTATTTCTATAGTTCCATAAATCATAATTATTTTCATCACTACTACGTTTTGATTTTACATACATTTTACTGCAACATAAAGCTTTAAAACAATCAACCAGAAAAATTAGAATAAACTTAAAAATAAAAATTTTCGAACTTAAACTTTAAACCAAAACAACAAAACAAATTATTTATAAACAATAAAATTTAGATAATAAAATTTAGAAAATAAAATTTAAACAATGTTTAAATAACGCGCAATTGCAGCTGCAAACAAAAAGCAAAGGACAATGGAAATCAATAGCATACAATGAAAGCCCAAAAAACAAAGATAAACTCAGTGGTAATCGAAAAAAACAAACAAGGAATCTATTCTAGTTCATTTTTTCAAGGGCTAAGGATTTTATTCGAAATGGATTCAAAATAATAATTGGGAAATTTTTCTGCAAGAAGTTTGCATTACTCCAAAAATAGCTTCTCTTAGCCCGAAATTTCCCAACAAAAGACAAAGGAGATCTTTTACAACAAAAAGCAATATTTCAAAAGAAAGAGGAAAAACAAAACACAAACATAAAAACGCTAATAAGATTGATTAAAAAATATCAACCATCTGGCTTTTAAAAGGTAGCCATCATAAATATAAAATTCCCCCATACCCAGAATAGAGAAAAAATGTCCACACGTGATCACAAACCCACGCTAACTTTCTTTCTAAAAATACTATAGTACTATAACATAAATGGCATATGTTCCTTGAACGATAATTCAAAACTATCTTATTTAACTTAAGAACAAAATCGGAAAACATGAACGTTGCGATTGCATCGTAGTTTCATAGTATCTACTGTATGACCGTAAAGAACAAGGTAAGATTTTCTCATTTAATTTTATTTACTGGTATAATAAAAATAATTATTTAATTTTAAGAACCTCCATAGCTTGAAATTTCAAAATTGAAATGTGATCCATGAGCTGAAGGATTGTCCAAAACTTACAATTTAAATTTGGACAATCAGGGAAAAAAATTAATTTATATAACAAACATGCAGAGTATTTAGGAATGCCGTGAGAAAAAGTAAATATGTGATCACTGATATAAAATTACTTGTTTCCAGGCTCTTCTGAATGAAATTTTGGACTACAAGTACTTTGCAGCATCTTAAAACATAATCATTTTTCGGCAAATTAGTGTCTACTGAAATTTTAGATCAAAGTAACATACATGTTTGCAAAATACTAAAAAATTACCTTTCGCAAATAAATAAGGATACCATTTCTTAAAATTTGTATTTATATCTCTGATAAAAGCATGAAGAAGCTACTGTATATCACTCGCGTGGCAATTATTTTTCAGCCAGGATCGTTCAGGTTTTTTCATCATTTTCTAATTGCATGGTAAAAATTTTTGGAGCTTAATAAATTGAGTTTTTATCATTAATAATCTAAATCATATTATTACAGGACATTTTGTTAAATATGTATTATATATTGCAGCTAGATAAAATTAAACTTTCAAATTTAAAGAGCAGAATTTTATTGATCAGCAACGGATAATTAAAGAGCATTTCTTACTGACTTTAAATTTAGTCTTTCCTTTTTTGACATAGCTGTCTATCTTTTTAAGAAGCCTAGGATCATTCATGAAAGTGTGCCAGAAAACAGCATTCCCCGAATTCCACTTTCCCCCATGTTTTTCACTTTCGCAAAAGATTTTTTCTTCATCATTTTCTAATTGCATTCTAGAGATTTATTTTTAGGCGTAATAAATCGATTTTTTTATCATTAATAATCTCAGTCCTAATATTACATAAGATATTGTTAAATATGCTTTATATCTTGCAACTGATAAACTCCAAAATTAAGTGCAGAAGTCGATTTCATCAGCATCCGGATCAAATAATGCATTTCTTACGATTTTCAGACGTTAGCACTTTCAGCTCTGTGGCTGTCTATCTTTCTAGAGCCTAAGCTCTCATGAGTCTACCAGAAACAACATTCTCGACAATTCACTTTCCCAGACAGGGTTTCTCACCAAAAGTCTCATCTCGAATTGAAGACAGAACGGTGCTTAACTCGGGGGAACAATTTCCAAAAGAGTGTGATGGTTTCGATAAAGAAACGAATTGTTTCAGAATCTTGTAATTGGGGCGAGTTTCTCGACTGCTGAGCTTAACTGCCTTCTTCAGCAGATGAAGAGTTTTGTGTCAAACTGTTTCTTTTGTTCTACTTGCGCGAAGTGACTTTTTTAAGTTCTTAAGAAAAGTCTCACAACGTTAAGCTCAGATGGGAGATTGTTTTGAG
The DNA here is from genome assembly GCA_013235015.1 of Araneus ventricosus. NCBI lineage: Eukaryota > Metazoa > Arthropoda > Arachnida > Araneae > Araneidae > Araneus > Araneus ventricosus. The sequence goes on along the minus strand of BGPR01007784.1, from coordinate 63,052 downwards.
TAGCATGTGAAGAAAATTTGCTTGATTAGAGTGAATAAGGGTTTCTTTAAAGACGCCATAAAAAAGCACTAAGGAACCTCTCTAAAAGGTTATAGCATTGTCTTCAAGATTCTTTGGTTTGAGATCTCTCAGTAAATAAAGATAATTCTAACATGTAAGATGTTGATAACTGTAATGTAGAATTAAATTAAGTAACAGTGTTTTTTATAATTCATTGAAAAAGTTCTAGAAATAACAATTTAACTTCTTGTAAGTATTTTCTTTTATCAATATAATTAACATGAGAATAATATAATTTTACAACAAAATTTTTACTTCAAAAGACAGGGAGTTGAGTTATTTCCCAGTGTATAAAGGGATTAAAAAGGGATTCATTACATTGCTATCTTTTCAACAGTTAAAAACAATAAATAAATAAAAAAAATAATTAAATGAATTTAAAAGACAAATTTCATTACAAAAGTATCTCAGTTTATTTCAATTTATAAAGTTTCACAATAGCAAACATTCATTTTCTGTCGATCAAAGACTCAATTTACAATTCTTCATAGAATATCATAAAAGAGCATGATGCTTAATTCTCTTTAATGTCAACCTAATAGCAATCAAAATTTTTATTTTTTGATGTCCATGGCACTCTTACACATAGAAGTTTATGACATGAAAAAATATAATCTATAAGAAAGAGCACATTTCTTAAATGTTTTAAGAAGTATTCTCAAATCCTATATTTTTTTAACAATTTGTAAGAATCCACTTGTGTTAACCCTTTTCGCGCTTTTACATTTACCAATGGAGTGGGAGTATACCATGCTCCCGTTGGTCTCAAGTTTATAATTTGCGCATTGTTTGATATTTTATGAGATCAACATTGCTTCGGCATTTCACTATGTGCGGTTGGCCATTCATTCTGAAAAGTGATTTCTGAGGAAAAGGCAAGAGCCAAAATGTTTGTTAATGATTAGAAATATAATAAAATATTATAGTAGATATAACATATTTTAATCAAAACCTTGATATATTTTATCTAGTATTTTAGATAACAAACGGAACAGAAATCCTGATTCAATCAGAAAAAAATATATCAAAGTGGAATTTTTCTGTTTTCAGATAAGTGTCTCTTTCAAAATGTGTTATAGTTAAAATACATTTGTCTTACCTTATGATTAATTATGAACCTGTTTAAAGGAAGAATTTTAAGAATAAATAAAGGAATTCCTTAACTATTGCTTTAATACATACAAATATAATTCGAACTAAGATTTGCACTTTATTTAGGTTGATATACAGTTTGATTATACAAACGGTAAAATATTTGAAGTCACTGTATAGCATCAGTGAGTAAAATTTCCTTCAAAACGTCGAAATCAAAGTGCATACAAACACATTCCTTTCTCGTGAAAATTATTTCAAAGAATTTCCTTAATTTTTATCATACTTGACATCTAACTCTTATAGCCTTATTTTAACATCTTTATCTTTATTTAACTATAGTATCCATATCTAAAAAGTCTCCTATTGTAATTAATAGCACCATCGTTTTGAAAATTATTGACTTTAATTTGTGCAGAGTAAAAAATCTTCAGGAGCATTAGTCTTCGTTAAGTAGATATATTCTTATCATAAAGATATTAAAAAGCGAGACTTGTCCTTTTTATCGCAAAAACACACGACATAAAACTCCTTTAATTCTGGACGCTACTACTACGGCAACCAGCTTTATCTGCTGCTGCCTGCGATAAACATTCCAGAAAAGGATACATGCCATAAAAAGAAAACAATCCTTAAAACTGCTATCCTTAATGTAACCAGGAAGACGTCAACTAAATTCTTCTTGCGGCGACATTTACGCTGTCCTGGTCTCCACTCCTAGATCGAAGGCGTCTCGACTGCGAGAACCGCCCTCGAAAAATGTTACAATGGCGGTAAATGACTAAAAGATTGCCAAGACGCCAGTTGTGTATGTATTCGTTCGTCCACCCTCCTCCCGCCAAACCGTCCTTCTTCCTTTACTGATCCTGCTTCAGAACTTTCTCCTTGTTCTCCTTTGGCGTCCGACAGCGATTTATCTGATGCAGATGTTTCGAGTTTTCCTTGTGTCTTCTTTGGTGTTAGGTGGAATTTTAAACTAACATCAGGACAGAGCTGTTGCCGTGTTTTGTTTGACCTGAATTGTTTGCGGTAGCGGGTCATTACGTTTTTAACACTCTTTTCTACTAACAACGAAACGTCGTTTTCTGAGTCGCAGCAAATGAGGCCCATCCTGGCGTTGTTTGTTGCGATAGTGAAAGAATAAAAGTTCGAGGGTGTATTTATTTAGTATTCGCGATGCGTTGCAAAAATAAACAGTGCTGTCTAAACATGTTTATTTTCTAAATTGAAGTTCCTTTTGGAGGATGATTCGTTCGGACTCTGTACCGAACTAAAAAGGGCACATTAAAAAAAGTTAGAATAGCATTTAAAAAATGCAGTAGGAAGTACACAAGACAGATATTGATTTTTTTAGTCGTTAGTAAAGGATTTCAATTACTTAAGGAACATACATGAATTTTATTGCTTATTTTATTTCGTTTATTGATTGTAATCTTTTAAAAGTTTAAGGAATCGATTATTGCATTTATTAAATTGTGAATCAGCAAAGAACTTCTCGGAACGGAAGGATAGTCCGAGATACATTTCATGCAAAAGTTATATGAAAAAATAAATGATTGCAGAGTTAACTGTATTGAAAAAGACTGAAATTTTCTCAGTGGTCTCCTTAGTTCGATTGTTGTTATTAAAGCTTTGCCAATCTGTATGCTGATTTTCAAATACTAAATTTCTTGCAATCATTTTTTTCTAATGCTTTTATATAAAAGAAGCGGATTTTTAGGAATGTTAAAATCTTCTAGCTTTGAAAAATTTTATATTTTGAAATCATTGAATACGAAGAAAATTGATAAGTATGGAAAAGAAACAGAAAATATATCGCAATTTCAAAATTAAACGAAGCCGTATTTGCTTCAACAAACAATACTGGAGACATAGTAGCGTGAGAAAAAATAGTATTTTAAAAAGCATAAAAAAGAAGTTGTTATTGCTTCATAAATAGTTTTTATTTTAAAATTGATTGTGTTAAACATCTTGAACACAAATATTTTAACTGAATGGTACAGAACACTTAGAAAATCAGCATTTCTTTACTACTATGTGAGATAGATTTCCTTACTAATATCTCATTCAAAGATAAACTGCGCAATATTTTAAGATGACGACGATGCGTAAGCCATATATTATCGGAAAACTGGAATGTAAAGCTTCTGATATTTTAGAGTATTTATAAAAACAAAAAAATATGCGTTCTTAAACATTAGAGCTCTTCAATAGTACAAATTACTCCCTTCTAGATGTGTCTTATTTTATCTTTCACCCTTCATTATCACAAATATTTTAATCCTGTAAAAATTTCCTCAAAATAATTACAAATGATTAAGAAAATTTTGATTATCACAAAGGTAATCTGAGCGAAAAATTATGGACCTCAATTAAAGGTTTACTTGCTTCCTTGATATACTTATCTTCGTGATACTGCTTTGATTACTTTAGAGCGCATCTTGACAATTTGCTTAAAATGATATGCAAATAGATGGAAACTAGAATTCAAGAGAGTCGAGTTGTTGGCAATCTTCTCAGTCCATGCGAGGGATTTCATAATTGCGAATTCCTGCTCAAGGGTCTGGTAATTATTAGAGAGCGGTTGTATTCCTCGAATTATGCAATCCTTGAAAACACTTTGGAGTCTTGTAAATGGACTTGTTCCTCCTGCTACTCTTCACTGCTCATTTAATCCGAGGGAAAATTTTCGCGGCGATCATTACAAAAATGCGAAAAGGAAAACATTTCTCTGATCGGCGGATTGATAAATTTAAGCGTAAATACATTTTGCTATGGTTAAGATAAATTGCATATATTCTGTCTCATAAATGCTGTCATTTAAATTTATTCTCAGAATGCTTTAAAACAGTTGGGTTATTCGTGATTTAAGACTAGCGCTTTAACCAATGACTTGACCTTCAATTGCCCGTCTAAATTGCTTTAATTTATGAGTATCTTCCTGAAAATGCAGGATACTAAAGAATAAATTGTTACGGAAATATAACTCCAATAAAAATTTGTCTAGATTTAGGTAATTATGATTTCAGAAATATGGAAGAAGTATTTTTCTTATCGCATATCCGTAAAATTAACTGTAAATACCTTCTGCTATGCTTAAGACAAATATGGGGATATCTGTATCTTACTTCTTGCATGTCTTCGCGGAATACAGGTGGTTAGAATTAAGATATTCCTAATCTGAAAGCTAATGGCAACTACAAGGAGCGCAAAATTTCGATTGCATTCATTTCAGCTGATGCTCAGAATAAAACTAAAAACTAAAAATATAAAAAAACCAACCATTCGCTAAATATCTTCACTCTTCATATATTGGAATTCATTTTGGATATTTCATATGTTTGGTTCAAATGCCATCACAAAAAATTAGAATTTAACTATTCGGGGAAATAATGCGTTTGAAGTTTTAACTTTAATGTAAATTGTTTTATTTCCCGAAATTGTTTTCTGGCAACGTTTTGTGGAATTTCTAGATATTTTTCTAACGTAAAGATAAATAATAAGTAAACAGACGAAAAGAACAATATATTATTTCTCCCATTATCTGCAAAAGATAGGAAAATGCTTCAGTATTGTTAACAATACCTGCTTTAAACGTATGTCTTGTGATTTCCCCCATCCGTAATTTTAAGTAACCTTTTCTTTAAACTTTAGTTATCATCAAAGTTAAAGATCATAGAGGTTAGACAGTTATTTATAGATCTATAAACCGCCAACAATTCAATGATTTGATTTCTCATTCAAAACATCCATTGGAAAGTTTGAAAAAAATTAAGGGTCCCTTAGTAATTGTTCCCTGAATAAATATTTATGTAGGATAGGTCAACAAGTCTCTTTGCATATTCTGTAAAATCTCTGCTGATCGAGACCTTTGGGAAAGACAGCATCATTAAGAGGTACTGCATGTTTTTGTGGGCCCCCGCGATTTCCAGATCTAATTATAAACGAATTCTCTTTGTGACCGCTTTTGAAATCGCTCATGTATCCACCACGACCTTCAATTTAATTGTAATTCAAAGATAAGATTCACTAACAGGTATTGTCCATTCAATCGGAGGTACTGCACTCAATTTTGGCGAAGGCTATGCAGCAAATTTGTCGTTCTAAGAAAAATGTTAAAAATATAATTTACTTAACACCTGGCATTATGATATTTCAAAATGATTTTGTTTCGTGTGTATTTGTGATGTTTGTTTTGTTTCCATTTTTTCTCCTTATACAGTAATTATCAGCTTTCTATACCATCAGTCTATTTTGATCTTTTAATGGTATATTTATTATATATTAATAATTGATGCTTCATTCATGAGCTGGTAATGTACATTCAGGTTAGGTGGTTCAGGTTATTCATTATTAGGTGGTCGGCATAGATTTTAATAATAATAAATCTTAAATCTTAATTTTTTGTATCTATTTATTTGATTGCATCGGTTATGTTATTGATTTGCTAATCTATGCCAAAATATATCTCCATGAGAAAAGAATTCTTACCACTCAAACTATTCTTCGATTCGATCGTTTTTCGACTTCTTATGATTTTTGAAATGGTCCAGATACTCTCTAATAATTCATTATTTAAAGTTTATAGAATCGATCAACAAAAAAAAAAGCTTTTATTCTGCAGAGAATTATCTTCATGGATTAAAAGCTTTAGAAAGTTGATGCATAAAGGGAAGAAGGAGGGAAAGACAAAGAGGAAAATATAATTTTGCACTTCTGCATAGATTTGGAATATGTTAATATAAACATTACATAGGTATAATGTAAAGTATGGAAAACTCTTATTTTGTAGATTATTTCACGCTTTAACAGAAGAAAACACGTGAACTGAAAATAAACTAGGAAATATGCACAGTAACATCTTTCGAACTTGCAACCGCTCCATTTGTACTTGTTGTCAGTATCCTTTTTTTTCATTGGTCAAATTGAATTAAAAATGAAGCAACTATTGAGTAATATTTCAAAGTCCAGCACTAGGAATATTTCATGAGATGTTCGTTCACAGACAAACGCGAAAAATCTCTTAATTAATCGCGAATTCTTCTGACTTTTATAATGAGCTTTCATTATGTAATTTAGATCATTTTTAATAAGAAATCTATTTGAAAAAACATTTTTTCATTTCTATTTCTTGTATAATTTTACTATCCAGACAAACTAAAAATGAAAATCTATCAAGCACCAAATAAAAGTCCAGAAGTAAGTATGTACCACTCTTGAGATACTCGTTCAGATACAAAGGTAGAAAATCTGTTTAATGGAAACATTTTTATTTCTTAGTTATTTAACAAGTTTTAATTATTAATGTTTAGGTCTTTTATAATGGGGAATCCACTCGAACCCGCATTGTTTGATTTGTATTAGGGGCCAGTTTTGTTCCTTTTCATTGGCCAAGATGATGAAAAACGAAACATCTATCAAGTAACACTTAAAAGTCCAGAAGTAAGAATGTACCACTCTTGAGATACTCGTTGAGAGACAAAGGCAGAAAAATCTCTTTATTAGAAACGATTCCCCAAGTTTCTGTGGAAAGTGTTCAAGACCTTGCTTGTTTCGGTGATGGATGGAGTTTAAGAGGCAGGGTGGAAGTGAGGCCGGGGTGCCCGAAGATCTCTTGTCTTGAGATGAACGTTCGAATCTCCAAGGTGAAAAGAAAGTCATCGCGACATGATGATGAAAGAAACAAGACATCCGGAACACTGCGGTGGCGGAAGCGGACAAAGTAAAATTGATTGGAGGAGGATAAAAGCGACAGCAGAAAAGAACGGGAAGAGTCAATGGAAGTGGTGAAGATGAGCAACAGGAAATGCTTCAATATTTTTCTTTCCAAAAAACATAGGAGGGCGTGAAATCAATCTGGATACAAAGGCTCAAATTTTTCTGAAAGTGGGAAGAAAGGTATGAAATAAAGGAACTTGTTTAACTTGTGAAGGGGCGATATTCGTTAATTGGTTTTCAAAGGAAAACTATATGCCAAGGATTAAATTTTAGACCCAAAAATCTGTAATAACTTAAATCCTGTAAATTTTAGAAGTTACCTATATTTATATTTCAGGAAATAAAAATAATTACGGATTTTGAAACTGGAGAAAATGAGCAACTGTAAGTGATTCCGTACTGCACTTTGAAAAACATATCAGGTTTTGAGATTAAATTTCTTATTAATACTGAAAATTTTCCAGAAGTGGCTAGAAATATATGAGTTAGAGGAGCTAATAACAATGTGACGACATCTGTTAACTGACATAAAATTATGCATTACATATTTTTTTTACCCATAAGTTTAAGTTGTAACATAAATTTTGGTAATTTATCAAAAAATTGCATTTATTTTAATATTAAAAGATTTTCAAATATTTTTACAAGTATTCTCTTTTAAAGTTTTTTTTAATCGTCTTTCACATTCACGGATGTTTCTCTCTAGATTTAAGGAAAATAAAATCTAAAAATAAACTTTTAAAACTTAAATTTTGACGAATAAAAATGTTTTCTGGCTTCTCAGGTCGTTTGATTGAAATCATTCAAACGACCAGAGAAGAATGAATTATTTTATTCTATCAGTGATGGTCGAGATGATATTAATGAAAAAATAATTTTTCCCAAAAATATCAATGGGAGTAAAATTTTAACTAGAAGAGTAGGATTAAATTAAAAAAAAACTTCATTTATTCCTAAATTGATCCTACAATGACAATTATTATTTAATATGTTTTATTTAAGAAACCTTTGATTTAAATTGGGTGAAAAATAGCTTGATGGGATTATTCTAAGCATATTGATCATGATTTATGCAATTACTTGTGATCTCATTTTAAGTGTATATTCATACAGTAAATAACATGTTATATTTTTCAATTAAACCAACCTCAAAAAAAATTTATATTTCAGCATTTTCCAAAAGTTTTATTCTGATAAAACTCTTGATAATCAGGAGCTTAGGTATCATATATCTAAACGAATATTTGAAATTCGAGATGCATAATGGGCCTCCAGTCATGATGTTATTTCGAAACCCAAATGATAGGAAAATTGGGATTAAAACGCTAGTTTCCTACGAAAACAGATCACCTTACCTTCCAAAACAAGCTATTTTAATCTAGAAACGGAATAATTTAGAAAGATTAATTTAAAAGTAGTGATTAATCAGGTACGAGTAAATCAATAATATACAAATTCAATCGATCCATTAAGCTTTTCATGGCTTTTAACATCTAACGTTTAACATAAGCATGTGAAACAGAATTTGCAATAATAATTTACATAAATATATTACTCATCCGTTTATTCGCATTTTATTTCTCATTCAGATGATATAAATAACCCTTCAAATATCCCTGCCTTTTCTGATCATAGCAAAATCTTATTTTTAATATCCAGAAGAAAACAACTTAATTTGAAAATTACTTCCAAGATTTACTTTTTCTCTGGAATATATAAATTTCACGGGACGTTGATACAAAGCGGGTATAAGAGGATATTAGGAAATTGTGTTATACGAGACGAATTTCAGCAAATTCAGAATCCCTTTTAACACAAGATATGTTACAACATCTCCACTATGTTGCTCGATATTCTCAGCGCCGCACAACATCATAAAAATTCTGTATGAATATTGTAGGGCGTCTTTTGCCCTGTCTCTAATTAGTAATGGATTAGTAATGGATGTCTCTAATTAGTAATTTCGCATGCTGTTCGTGTGATATTATTTTTTAACTGACTTCTACTCAAAAAATAAAAAATACATAAATGTTAAATTTATCTTACGCGTAATACGAGGATGTTTTAGAAATTAAAAGCTTAACGTCGCTTTATACGAATTAACGTTATGAGGTAACGTATTAGACGAGATCCCACTGTATTTCTAATGTCTGATTATCAATTTGCGATAATGCTTTTTAAATTTAGCTGTACTCTACTTTGATATACTAATAAAAATATTTTGAATTAATTATTTGCTTTCATTATTTCAAATTTACTAATATTAGATAACAGCATGGTTTTGATAAAAATCTATTATTTTTTCCAAAAATATTAAAATTAAAAGTGTAAATTTACATAGCAGTATATTTTTTATATTTATTCCCTACTACCATTGAACTTTAATTTTGAACTAACATAACTATTTTTTGTTATATATTCCTTATCCTGACAAATTGAAAAAATATCAATAAAATCTTCGTATAAACCCTGGTGAAAATAAACTGATTAAACAATTCATTCATATCTAAAGTTTATTTGAATATACATATTGTTTCAGTTTAATTTTTAAAATGAAATAATAAATATAAAAATGTACATTCTGCTCAGTGTTGACCATATAAAAAGTTTTACTGATTCCGTAAAATATTTGAAGACTTAAGCTTCCTACATTATTTAAACAATGATTATCCGCACTTATTCATAGACATAAAGTTAAAATTAATAGAAAAAATTTATTGACATTATTAAGGAGAAATATTTTGCAGCTTTGAAAATACGCCCTCATAGTTTTTGCTAGTGCATCTTTCTCAGTACTGATTTGAATATAAAAATGACAAAAGTGTCTACATCTTCCATAGTCTCTCCCCCAAAATTTTAAAGCTTTTTCCTTTTAGTTATTGCAATGCACACTTTACACAGAATCATTTTGGAAAGTAATAAATATCTTAAACTATTTTTTTTATTCAGCATTAGTGTGAAATACTAAAATTTTGTCTCGAAAACACATTAACGATGCATCAGTCGTGCGAAAATAGAAGTTAAAGACAAAATAGGAAATTTGATTACTTACGAGGAACTTATTCCACGTTCGGAAAAAATTGTTGCAGTAATTGCATTCAAAGAATATTTTGACTTGCGTAATTGTTTTCTCACAATTGAATTACATAACATCTGAAGAATTTTTACTTTAAGAGCATTACGTAATGTTTTTCGTTACAAAATATCTAGAGGCGAAATTCTTTTACATATTTAACGGAGGCAAAATACTATTTGTGCTTATGTAAAGTTGTAATAATAAATCATTTGTACACCAACTTTTATACGATAATATCAGGAGGTGATTCCCTAAAAAGAATGGGACTTAAAGATCTCTTCAATCGTTTTACACTTCTAACAATGGAAATGATGACTATTTGTTACTGAATCTTTATAGATAATTTCAATGGCTAACGCGATACAAGATTTCAAGAGGTGTCTCATAGGAAATTCCCTATATTAGCGTTAAATACAGAAGCAAAGACAAAGAATCCTGATCCAGTTTAGCTTCCTCCCATTTTTGTCTTACCTTAAGACGGTTTTGCATAACCGTAAATCTTATCAGGTTTGTCTTCCTCCAGGTGGACTAGAAGCAATAGCAATAAACAGATTCAATTCAGTAGACAAAGAGTAATTGTTGACGAAAATATTGCCACAATGAATTTGTGAGTGAAGCCAACTTACAGAGCATTAAAGCTCATTTTGCAATGGTTGATGCAGAAACGTCTGTCAAACAAACATACAACTTTTCCATTGCGAGGCAGAAATGGTGATATATTATTCTCGTTGAATATAAAATACAAAAAGAACCAATCTGCAGATAAAATATTTTAATTACGTTGTAAACTCAGCTCTCAATGAGATGTATATTTAATATGGTACTTATGAAATTAAGCTATCATTGAGTTTTACGTATAGTTGCTGATGACTAATTTTAACAGATTTATTCTATTTAATGGTAACTAGTAGTAGTTTGATCTGTCTTTACTGACATACAAATATCGAGCCACTGACAGTTCCGAAGAACACCAGCAAATTCGAATACAAAATTTCTTCACAAAGTACACTGCTTCATAGGAAAAAAGGTTAAAATAACCAACACAATTTCACAATTTCAAATTCCTAAAGGCACTTTCAAACTTTTCTAAACACAAAATCTTGATTAATTACCAAATAATATAAATTAAAATACAATCAAAGAAAATTTAAAATAAAGATTAAAAAATATATATACAGGAAGACACAAATTAAAACATAAACATGCAACACACTGCAGCACAAGAAAAAGGCTGTATATGGTAAGATATTATTGTTTAATTACAAAAAGAGAAGGCTGAATTGTTTTATTGTTAATATGAGCATATTTTAATTGACGTCATCATATAGAACATTCTGAAGCGTTAAAACAATTTTTAGTCATTCCAACAAATTTATTAATTTTATAATCGCATTATAAATTCTTTACTCATCTTATTTTCTGATAAATTACGATTCATTTAGTTATTATGATTTTCGAAGTCGAAAATAATTATTTTATTTTTGAAGTAATATTATTTGGAAATCCGTTTTAGTACTTCAGAATGAATTATTAAAAATATGCTTTCATTGAAAATATTTATCTCGAGTGAAAGCATGGAAGTAAAGGAAGTGTTTGAAATAAGTAGTGGATTTTTAAAGTAAGATAAATAATTTATTAAAAATAGTTGTACATGTAGAAAGATGTCTTTTAAGTCCTTAAAATTCATATAAGCAACCTATTTTGTGAAAAAGCATACATTTTGTGTGAATTCAAAGTAACAATTTTATTTAAAATATAACGTTTTGAATTACATATATCAAAAATTAAACAGAACATAAAACTTATTTTAATATATATTGAAAAATTGCTGTTTTAATTCGAAATTCTTTTAATTATATGAATTTTAAGGCAACTGTAGAATAAAACTGAAATTCCAATCTTGTTTTATTTTCAAAGCTTTTAAAATAATTAATACATTTCATGGATTTTTTTTATATTCGCGAAGGTGTATCTTTCGAAATAAAGGTGTATCTTTTATAAAATTTTTCTAACACTATTCTAATGATTACCATATATGATCACTTTCAACCGAAATTTATAACTTAAAGATTTTGATCTACACACGTTATGTCATGAACTGAATTGACAGAATAATCGTAGTTACGATGAATAAATAAATGTTTATCATAAGTGTCATTATCAGGAAAAATTATTGAATCATTTAATTTACTCTTCACAAAAAAGTGCAATATTTACAAAGAAATATAATTTTTTAGAGTTTATTAGCTCTCTCATATTTTATTCATTTGTTTTAATTTTCATTTGTTTTAATTCACAAACATTGTTGAGAAAATTTTTTTTAACAGTTTTAATATTTTCGAAAAATATTTAACCTAATTTTTAACCAAAATATGCATTTTATATTCGTGGTGAACAGTGTTTCTTTCCCTTTCAACGTATGTGGGGAAAAAACTAATAAATCAACGCGGTAAATTCTTTATGCGAGATTAATCAGGAACGAACACATAATTTTTAAACAGTGCCATTAATAAAAACGTTAATTAGAAAAATTACCCTTCCAGGGTTTTTTTGACAAGAGGTGAGTTAAAAACCGGAAAATTATGCAAATATTCTGGGAAAACATATCACTTTCAGGTTATATTTGAAACTTAAAAAATAAACTGTTTGCGTAGCTTGAAAAAGATATGCTAATAACGATGAGGAGACTATTAAAAAAAAGACAGCGAAGCCGAAACAATTAAGCTTCGTATTTCAGAGAACTCCAGTTGGGAAATTAAAGGGAAATTTTTTTGACATTTTTCACCTTTTGTAGAAAAACAACTCCCTAAGCAAAATTAAATGGTACACTGCGCTGTGGAAATTTCAAAACTTTTATCTTTTAAAATCTCTTTCAGTGAGTGAGTAAAAAAAAAAACATTACTTCTATTTATACTCGCAAAAAGATTCACAATTTTGAATGAAAAATGCTACATAGCAAACTTTCGTGAGTTTATTTTTTAATTCTAAAAGCAGATTACTTTGGCATTAGCACTAAATAAAGTTGCGCTCCTTTTCCTTGTTAAAATTTTATTTACTCTAAATTTGGACTTCCAGCTTAAAAAAATATTTTCCCTTTTTATGTATGACTGTTATACAACACTAGTTTATATTTTACATATTTCAAAAATTTGTTTAGATTTAAATATTTCCATGTCCCTTTCCACTGAATATTTTGTTACTTATCAACCAACCATGATATTTTTCAGAAAGAAATGAATTTATGAAGACTGCAGTTAGAATCCAGGAAGAATTTTAAATAATTTGAAAATTATATTTGTGCTTTACTCAGGATTTTGTGGTATATATATGATGAGTATTAATGCAAGCTTAAATCCATAAAAACCAGTAGCTGTCATTAGTTCTCCAGTACACAGAAACCAATATAAATTTGATCCTTTTTGACTGAACACATCATTTTAAATGATGCTTACTTAGCAGCATGCATCATTGGCATTAATGTTTACATTTTCAGCTCAAATATAAGTCATTTAGTTATGTGCTCTGACACAAATGTTATTTTAATTTATGACAAAGTATATACGTTCTTTGATCTCTGTTAATATTTTTTTACCTTTACCATTCTAATATATCAAGTATTCATGTTAGAAAAATTGAAATTTGTATTTTTAGATTTTAAATGGACATAAGTAGAATTTCTGATATTGATTGACTGTCGAATACAAATCTGTATTTGTTATGTTAATTAGAAGTAAAAACATTATAGCGTGTTCATTCCCAATACTCTCATGATTTATATGGGTTATTTCTTAAATTCTGTCAAAAAAATCTTTTTTTCCTCGGAGAAAGAAATCAAGCATTTCTGAACAACATAAGATAGTAATGTCAAGAAATTAAATCGGGCTGTTGGGCTGTATTGAGTTTGAGCATATCAAAACACACGGATATACAAAAGACTGTTTAATAAAAATAAAAATTAAAAATATGATTAAATTTAACATCCCGAAACAGAACAACTTCAACAATGGTACATTTCTAGAGATATTCAAAATCTTAATATTTCCGATTAATCAGCAAGGAAATCAATCTTACAAGACGGCCAAATTAAAAATTTGAGTAGCCCGTTGAGCAATAATGATTTCCATCAACTAGCAAACGGAGTTAATATGTCCTCATACCGCAAGATTCATGGAGTCATATTCTTGATGCAACAGATTCAGTGCGTCTCAGATTAAAGAGGGAAGATATGCTTCGCATTTCTAACTAAAATATAATTAAAACTATCATCGAAATTCTAAAACTCATCGAAAAATAATTGCTCTCCAATGATTGGAGAAAGTTGTGATTAGGGTGAAGATTTTCGTCATGATGTAGAAATGCCCTTATAAAAGTTTATCATCTGTATTGGCTTGATTAATTTGTGGACTAATCAAATTTGTTTAAAAAAACAATGCTGTGGAATATTTTAGAAAAATGGTTGTATTCTCCGTCATTCTCTTAGCGCAATTGGAGGCCACAATCCCTTTGAATAGTTTTAAATCGGAATCAGACTTCATCTTACAAATCACACAATGGGTTAGGCTCAAACTATTAGTCGCTTGATACAAGATATGAGTATTCTTATATAATAAGTAGGCATTAATTAATTATTTATTTAAATTCGTAGCACCAAAAGCGTCCCTCATTTATCTTAATATAGTTTATTTCACATCTACATTTTATTACAATATTATATACATTTGTGAATTTTTCATAGTACATCATTCACTGAAAAGACTACACGAGAATGCTTTAAAGGCCATTTGTATGATTTATAGCGTATCGATTGCGTTACCCGTTTTCTAATTTCATTTCAAGTTAGTTCGTATGGGTTAATTCATGGACATCTGGATACTTCAGAAACATCCGGAACGGAATTAGACGAAAATATTTTGATACAATAACTTGTAAAATATTTTATTCAAACATAGACTAACTAATAAATTAGTGGGAGTTCAACAAAAAGCTAGTAACTGTGTATTAATTCTATTAAACAATTACCACAAACATCTTAAAATACATATAATTTTAAATATATCACTATTGCCTGTTTCATAATGGAAACTTTTCATTATGAAAAGTATTTTGAGGATGTCTTACCTTAGAACGAGAATGTCCTATCTTAATCTAAGTAACATTAGGTGCATTACAAGGTATATTTATATTTTTCGCTTTGACTATACAGAGTGCATCTTATTTGAATAGTCAAATTAAAAGGATGCCATTTCGCAAAAATAAGAATTTTAACTTCAAAGAAAAAATGGAAAAGAAAGGGAAAATTTTAAGAATTCAAATAAAGAACGAAAATTTTTCAAAGAGAATTTTAAATATTTTTACTGATCTAATACATTCAGAAACAATTGATGCTTGCTGACTTGTAGCATAAGCCAAAAAGTTAACCAGAGAAGATATTTATTTGTTTATTTATTGCTTAGAATTAACAGACATGGTGTGGACATTTCAACAAATTACCCCTCTTAAAAAGAAAAATTATAAGGAAAACGATGGTTTGTAAGATGATATTGCTTTGAATTTCATAAGTAAATATCAAAAGAATGTTAGTTTTAATTCATACATTTTCTATGATTTGAAATGCATTGTTAAAATACTAAAATTCAAAAATTTTTGAATTGCTTAAATTAGTTAAAATTCAACACACTTTTAAAGAGCAGATTACATAAAATATTTTATTTTAATTAAATTTATAGAAGAAAAACTGTAATCATATGAAATATCGTATTTGGTCTCCGATTTTCGCAAGAGTTCCTTTCTACTATGTTACGCGAAAGAAATTATAAACATCTCGTAAAGATACAAGTAAATGAAATAAAAAATGTCAAAATACGAGAATGTGAAAAACTTTTTTTCTTGAGAGCAAACGATTTAAACTTACGTGATAAGACAAAGAAACATCTAAGCACTGGCATGAATAAAATATTATGTTATTAAAAAATCTTATTCAAGTTGGGTAGGAATTGCTTAATTCTATTTAAGACGAATATGTGACTAAAAGGATGAGATTATACCTCTGACTACTTATCCTACAATTTTTTCTGGTAGAATGTAAGTGTATTTTCTACTGCATCCCCCGATTTTACAAACTGCTGTGCTTATTTAGTACACGTTAGTATCGTTTATATAAGTTTTACGAATAATTCTTTACATATAAATAACAATTCGCTTGGTTCAACGGTATTTGAACATGTGTGGAAACGTAGTATTTTTTTTAATCAGCAGTCAGAGGATTAATTTGAAATAATTTTGTGAGAAATCATTTCCAAAGTTAATTTTTATATTGAAGCAACCACTAAGCAGTGAGAAATCTAACACATAGCAATTGAAATGTTTTATGAATTATGGCATTTTATGATGGGATGAAGAGAAAGTTAATATTTTTTTTTAAAGTATCGCTAAATTTTAATATTCCTCATTTGGTTCTCAATTTTTGGAAATTCTTCTCAGGTGTCTACTGAACAAAACTGTCATTTTAATAGGAATTTTACATTCAAAATTGTAAGTAGGAATTATTATTTAAAAATAGAGTACTTTTCTGAGTGTCATTGGTAATAAATATTTGCATGCAAGCCTCAGTATGAGATAAACTGTGAGAAAATGAAAGCAACAACATATGCCTCTTCTAGAAGTTTCTAAAAATTGAATTGGTCTAGCTGTTTGATTCTCGGGAGGGACATTGCCAAGGAAAAGGTCGAAAGACCTATTTTTGATAACTTTTTATAGATAATTCATTGAAAGAGAGATAAATTAATCTAATTGAACTTATTTTATTTAGGAAATCTTTAAGATATTTCAAATAAACATAATGCTGTGTGTAAGTACAAGCTATTTTAATTAATATTTCAAGTAAAGGATAATGAAAAATTTCACAGCTTTATTGCTATGAAAAATAATTAAACTTTAGTTGTTTAATGGGATTTCTCAAATTATGTTCAATTCATGGATTCAATTTCTTTATTTAAAACACAATGTAAAATAATTATCTCATTACGAAACAGTACAGAATTATTTGAAGATTATAATTCGATAAACGTTAGAGATAAATCTTATGTCCAATTTAAATGTTTTAAACAATTCCGGATCGAAAAACCAAAAATAAAAATATTTAATTCGCCACATAATTATCTAATCTTCGGAATTAAAATAAAGCTTTTTAAGGATGAATTGATGTTCAGAAGTACTGGTTAAAAGCATCCAGAAAGGGATAATAATCATAATTAACAGTTTTCCATCCGCTGAGATGAGGATCAAAAATATTTTAGCGGATAATATTTAAAGTTGATTTATTCCATTTTCTCATGCAGTATTATAAATGAGTGAAGGAAAAATAAAAATTTGGTTTTCCTTCTCAACAAGATAATTTATTTTTGGAAAAATTCTCGTTACTCAATTTACTCAATAATTACAAGGAAATTCATTTAAATTTCGGAAACACTTCTACGATCACTTTATATGAGCTGAAGATTAATATTTTATTATACATTCAGATGATATGACAGATGCCTCGATAAGGTATGAAGAGAAAATAACTGTGTTTTATGGCTCTTTATAAGATTTTAAATACGCGTGTCTTACTGTCTACGAGGAATAAGCACGAAAGGAATAAGGCAAATATTACTAAATTTCGAAATGTAATATAATATTATGAGGGGGGATCCAAAAGTATCCATACATTTGCCTACGTTCAAAGTAAAACACTCAGAATGAAGACGGTGGTAGATATTGCCTTTGAACCATCACGCATGTGCCACCTGTAAACCAACATAGGCAAAATAATTCCAAGGAAATTCATTTAAATTTCCGAAATACTTCTACAATCACTTGATATGAATTGAAGATTATTATTTTATTATACATTCAGATGATATGACAGATGCCTCGATATGAAGAGAAAATAACTGTGTTTTATGGCTCTTTATAAGATTTTAAATACGCGTGTCTTAATGTCTACGAGGAATAAGCACGAAAGGAATAAGGCAAATATTACTCAGTTTCGAAAAGTGATATAATATTATTTGGGGGGCGATCCATACGTTTGCCTACGCTCAAAGCAAAAACACTCAGAGTAAAGACGATGGAAGATATTGAATTTGAACCATCCCACGCATGCGATAACTGTAAGTCTTAACTGTAGCCAGTTCTGTAATTAGAACATTAAAAAATGTAGGTAATAAAATAATTTAATAAGAGCAGACTGGAGAGAACCATAGTTTGTTCAACATTCTTCACATAATTAAAAAATAACGCACATCTTGGATGTTTTTACATTTGTCAACGCTTTTGGAAGTCATCACTTCCGACATTTTCACAGACATGTTGAAAACATTTAAATATCCCATAAACACTCATGATGCTCTCACAATCTTCCACGTAAACTTTCTTTAACTTCTCATAAGTCTCGCCGCATGTATTGCCAAGCATTTACCAAAATTTCATGCGGATTCTTTGCTCAACTTTCTCTGCCTTACCAAATGCAGAGATAGCACAGTACACATATTTTTCAAAGTTCTACTGTACAGAAATGTTGCAAGATGAGACCTTTTTATTTTCAGTGCATATGAGGATCGGTTCATGTTCTATATCCGCCAAGCTCTATGCTCTATATCACTCTGCGTATTTTAGCTTTGATGGTAGAACCCCTGTCCCAGTACCTTTTGATTACTGCTTGTGTATTTGAGAGGCAAACATATTTATAAGGCTCGCCCACATGATGGTAGAACTATGGTTCGAGTGACATAACAGTTCTTCACTTTTGAAACGGTACCTGCAGCACTAGAAAGGCCGCAACCAGACAAAGTAGAGGTGAAAAAAACTAATAAGACATTGAAAGAAAAGCAAAAAGCAGTGCGTTAGAAGTCCCGCTCATATAGCGGCAAAATTTTTATTAACACTCTGTATAGATTTATAAATTGTTCATTATAATTCGATTGGTATTTCTTAACCTTATTTAATGATTTCGGACAATATTTATATCTCTAACATAGCAAATCAACAAGTATAGCTGATGTTCTTTTGAACTGACATTTAAAGACACACTTCCTCATTAAAATAACTTTTTTAAAAATTTCTGGTTGAAGTATATCCTTCCTGGACACTTTTCGACATGCATAAATCCCGAAGACAATTAGTTTTTTTCCATACTCTATTATAGATTAGGTAAATTCTTTGGTTATGCGTTTGAAAAAGCTGATTAAGATTTAAGCATATATGCAGGAACAAGCTACGTATCTATTTAGTTTGAGGTTCCAAGGAACAATTGAAATACAAAGCATAGCTTAAAATTCGAATTTTAATTTTGCAAAGAATGTGTGCGTGTTTTTAGAGACAGTAAAACAAACCATTTGGGCTTTATATTTTTTTTAACAACCCATTTCCGAAATGGTCCATAGCTTTTTTATTATTTATTTACTTTTATAATATAGGAGAACACATAAATTGAATATTTCCCCCAGCATTTCCGTTAAGTCGAAAAATTAAATGTCTCGTTCCGAAAATGGGAAAGGGTGTCGATCAATGATTCTACGGAGAATGCGCATTGCATTTCCTCATTTTTTTGTTCGTTTTCCTTTCCAGAGGCAGCACTTAAGAATCGATTCAAAGCATCTTGATTATCGAAATTTTAAGAATATCTTGGCAAACAGACAAAAAGAAGGTGACATTATTTTTCTAAACATTTTTTTAGTTAATTTTTCGTTTTTACGATATAATTTCACGCTGAAGAAGCAAAGTATCTAACATTGATGAAAAGGCGCAACTAATCAGGTCGAAAAATATCTTATTTACAGAAAATATTTCTGACGGAGAGTTTTTTGTCTACAAATTTTAATGCTCCTTATTAACAAAAACATGCAATTACTTTTTACTTATTAAAATACTGTGAGCATAATGACAGTTTTTGAAGTTAATTTAACTACGTTTATGAGTGTACAGCAGTGTTTTCTAAACATCTTCCACTCTTGAAAGTGTTCAGCGAACGAATTTGTACAGAAACTTTTCTTCGTTACTCAAAGAGCACATGCTACAAAGATGTCAAGATAAGAAATTGAAGAATTAATCATTGAAAAAAAATCCATCTTTTTTTCAGTAGGGTAAGGCTGCTTAAGTCGTACCCTCTAAGGAAAAAAATCTACAAATTGCAGGTTTTACTAAATAAAGGATTAAATCTTGCATTATTCACAACTTCTATGAATATTGCACCTATTTATTACAAGAAACTTCAAAGTACACTCACTATATCGAATGAAATAAACAAATCTTAGAGTAGTAATATCGGTAAAACTAAGGAAACCGGTTCTTAAGTCATAACACCTATATCCGTAGTGGTACCTAGGAAGCAAAAACACCTTGTATTACTATTCTTTGAGTAAACTATTTAGTTTTGAGTTAATCTTCGGTCAACCCTTTCGTTTTCCAAATTCATAACGTTTATTTAGTTCTAGAAGGTGACGTTTTAGGAATATTATACTTTCATTCAATACCATATCACTATTGGGTAATTTTCACAACACCTTTTCCATATCTTCTTGTCTCTAAGTATTATCTGTACATTTTGCAACTTCTATGCACCCTGCCTTAAAATCAGAAAATGCACATTTCACATTACATATTAAAAAGAACAATGTTATATTTCTACAAATGATATGTATATTTAGATGCGCAAGAGATCCTTAAAGCTTACCTTAAGAGATACTTAAGGTATCCGACTGGTTTAAAATCGTCGTTTTTGGTGAAATTATCAAAAAACCTTTTATGACTTAATTTTGTAGCCTATGTAACCAGCTTACTAAAACTGTCTCACTTTTTCACTCTACGTGAATTACAAATGGAGTTACAGCTGTTTTATTATCGAACTATAAGCATTATTTTATGTTGAATGAAAACTTTAAATGTGTTTTCTGAGAAATGATATTTTTGAGGAAAACTGTCGACCGTAACAATGATTTCTCAAAAAGTTATTCAAGTATTGATATGAAATTTTCTGAGATTGTTATCTGTAATATGCTTGATGCTTTCCTCTCAAACCTAAGGTCAATTTTAAAATCAAGTATTATTTTTAAGTGCTTAAATATAAACGAAAAGCATTTTTTATGAAAAATTACCAGTTTAGTAACTATGTTCAGCTATATCTCAAAACTATTTTGAAGTACAAGAAATATTTTAGAGCTTAACACAGATAACTGTCATAAAAATGAACTCCTACAAGGATTTATGTATATTTAGAATATGATTTTGGCTATGGCTGTTAGCGTAAGGCAAATATTTTAGTCATTTTTCTTCAAATTTCTCAGTTTTTTTTAAAAAATATTATTTTGAAAGCCTAATTTTACAATATTTTCATAGTTTTAAAACATATGCAGTTGAAAAATAAAGTTAAAAAATATATACGTTATTTTTCAAAAAAAATGTCTCCGATCACAGTCGGATACCTTAAGCATAGTTTGAGGTACGACATAAGCAACTCTACGTGTAATATTTTAAATAAGCATTATAAAAGAAGGAATAGAACGAGAGCGCCATAATTACATCAGAACAATTATTCAAATACCACAGCATGCTACCCTAAGAAATAACAGCATTTTATTTATAATATTTATTGCTCTACGTCTTACGAAATATGCACGAAAATTCTAAGAAAATTAACGAATATTTATTTTTCTTCGAGGTTAGGTTATAAAGCATCCAAGCTGCGATCTAAATAATAAAATCAACATCGCCGATGCTTGTAGTCATCGCACTTTCCTTAGCGTTGCTGATTCGACGAAAACAAAGTACGACTTAGGATGCGGTATGACTTCAGCAACCTTACCCTATATTAGTTACATTTTGAAGAAACGTTTTAAATCTAGATTACTTCTTACGTAGTTATTATTATTATTTCTAGTGAAGAATCTAGAAGATGTTTCTTGTGGCAACATTTCGTTACCCTAACAGTTATATACCAAACCTTTTTGTGGTTTGGGATCCATAATTAAGTAATCCTGTTCTAAAGAACATATTCTAGGTTATGAAAAGATGAATAAGTTAGTAAATGAGTTTAATAAGAAATAGTAAGAAAATCTAACTACTTAATTCATCAGCACACCAGCCATATATCAGAAAAATCGCTCTCCAAGTCTCTTATATTTGAGATTATTCTGACATTTCACAGTTGCTTGGTAGACCATCAGAGTCTTGAAACCAGAGAAATGGTTCCGAATTATAAAGTTATCTATCCTAGTCCTGATTCCATTGAAAGTCCTAATCATGTTCATGGACTTCGTGAAAGCAATTGTAGTCTTGAGGATAAGGAGGAATGCTCGGGTATTGATAAATTGCAATGCCTTTCTATTCATGTTGGCTTATGGCGTTGTTGAGTATACAGAATTACGAAGCATTCATGTAAATTTTTAACATGATATGAGTTCAATTTTTACATTAGGGTTGGTGCAGATGCTGTAGCAATAAACTTATAGTGTGTCTTTCCCCTAGTGGAGCTCATTTGTTTATTTTTTGTTTATCCTAATGATGTTGTATCCCTCCATGTATGAGACTTACATTTACTACTAATGAGGAATAACAAGAAGAGATAAAGTGTCTTAGGACAATTAAGGATCATGTATTTTATTTCCAATAACTTCAAAAGAATTCTAATAACTTTTCTACCTTTCTGAGACAGTCTCTAATTTAAAAGAATATGTTGAGTTTTCATCTACCCGTAATCTAAAGTTTCGCAATTAAATTGACTATTGAGATTCTCGATATTCCAACTTACGAAGAGATTAAAGACCAACTGGAATAATCGTCATTTTGGACGAACAAATGAAGAACTGGATTGAGATACGTCCTTTCTCGCGATGCATTAAGTACAAGGCTTACAGTGAGACAATGCTTCAAATATATAAGTATAAAATAGCTCACTGAGCTGTTCATCAAAAATAAGAAGTTATGCGTAATTCGAAGATAATTTTTGAACAAATTCTCCTGTAAGATACAAGTCAATGAATAACGCATGGAAATTTTGAAAAATATTCGTATGATAAGTAGTATTTTTGTGTCGAATAAAATCCTATTATTTACTGTGGGTAACAAAAATATATTCATTTAACTGTAGACTATGTATTTTAACCTTCGAGGACGCGCAATGGGCCTTCCCGGTGCCTGCAAGAATTTATTACAGAAAATGAACCCCTCAACAAAAAAAAACTCCAGATTCACAGTAGCTTCATTCAAGGTCATTTACTTCCTGACCAGAGGTTCTTCAAGAATTTTCCCTCGTTTGTATCTCAGAAAACAGAAAGATGGGCTTCTGAAGTCCGAGGCGCGCTCGTGTTTCTGTGTAGGATTACTAAGTAGAACATATTGATCGCGACGATTTATTGCTATTAGAAATATAAATATGAGACACAAATATAGGAATATCTTTTAACTGAAAATCAACTAAATAAGCATCGATTAACGAAGAAAATAAAAAAAATGTTGCTGTTGAATTAGTTAGAGATCATATGTCGAATTTTGAAAAGTAATTAGACAGCAAATGGAATATTTGTGAGTCCACTGATTATTTAGAAGAAGGCTGGAGTTAAAAAATGGTGTATTAAACGGTAAAATAGGTGGAATTAACAAAATGGAGTAAAATAGAACGTCGTCGCAAAAACATGAGAACTTTCATACACAGCATCGTTATACAACTACCCGAAAACTGAAAAGAAAGGTGAAGCAAAAGTTGCATACCTGTTGAAATGTCTTGGAAATGCTTATCGATGAGACAGATGATACATTAATACTTATATTCAGGAGAATTCAAGTAATTTTCGATGGGAAAGATAAGATTTTCATAAATACCTTGGAAACGCAAGCATTCATTAATTTTCTTCAATTTAATGCGCTCCCTAGAAGATATTTATCTGAAATTTGATTGATATTTCATATTCTGTACACTACTGCAACAAATGTTTCCTATTAGCTTAAATGTAATTTTCTGGGTGTTTTGATGAAAAAACTTTATTCCGGGCCTGTGAGGCCCAATGCTCGTCCTCCAGGGTCAAGTAAATTTAAAGCAATCTGTTATCTGCCCTTTGTTTCGGCGATATACTTGCTTTTTATTAACCCACTATTTAAATATAAGCACAAATTAATTATACTGCATTATATGTGAAGACAGTTGTGAGTCAGGTAGCCATATATCTGTGGAAAAAACTAACGCAAGAGAGAATCTTTCATTGCTACTGCAAACATTTAAACCTTAGGTCTAACAACCCAAGGCTAGCTTTACCTACATTTTCAAGTATTTATTTGTTTTGTTAGTTATGTGTAACGAAACAATTTAATGAAAGCAAAGATATTTCATTCAATTATTTTCTTGTATTATATTTTATTTCATAGCATCCATGTTTGGTTACTTAAAAGTTAAAGATATTCAGCTCATTTAGCATATTTGTTCTCTAGAATGAATTAGATGACCAGTCTTGAATGCTTGATATCTAAAATAGGACAATTTTTGATCAACTGAAGTTAAGTTATGACTAACAGAAACCACGAAATTAAAAATAAATTAAACTGACAAATAATCCTCCTCAAATAGCATTTCAAAGAAATCTCAAAGTGAAATAAAAAGAGGGAGCCAGACTAGATTATTAATTAAAGTTTTGGAAAATGCTTAATATTCATTCACGATATTTCTATTGGTTTACTGTTTTATACGAAAACAAAAACCAGCATTATCTGGGCCAATTGGATGTTCTGAAAGAAAAAAAGAATAAGAAACGTAAGAGAAAATAATTTAAATAAATCCTAAAATAATAAGGAATAAAATTTCAATAAATTAATTTTCCTTTGAAACTTTATACTCTCTGTGCAAATTTTGTAATTCAATTAGAATAAAAAAGTCCTAACGAGAGAAAAAGGCATGTTCTGAAAAGAATCAAATCTGTACAGTTGAGCATTCGTTACTGAAAATTTCATTTACCATAATAAAGAAATTTTAAATGTAGGAATCATTTTTTTCATCCTCTTGGAAATTTATACATTTGTTTTCAAGTATTAAAATATTAAACGTGTAAGAAATCTTTATATATTATCCGTAACTATTTTAACTTTGCTAACTACCTAAGAATTAACCTTCTTTGTTCACGCATTAATGCATGTGCACTTTTTCCAAACTAAGTATGTCAACAAACTTCCACTTCAAATATGTTTGCCATTTTAAATAGATAATATGCCTGAAAATATGGTATAGATTGGTAGATAAATTTTGCCCGAAATTATGCTGAATAATTACAAGTAATTCCAATATAAGAAAAGCAAGTTTACCAATGGCATGCTTATATATATAATTTAAAATTTAAAGTGATTTCATCTGACTTGGGGTTTTTCCTTGTTTAGGGCTACTTGAAAATAATCAATTCGCTGGTAACCATGCCTTAAGACAATTTTACTTTATTGATATAAGGAATTTTAAAGTAATTTCAGCTTATTCTTCCAATTTGTTACTCCTCATTTACAATGCGATATTACTTTCATCATAATTTCCCATTTCTTAAATGCAGCTGGTGCTGTTTCATCTTAAATAAAATAGTTTTCTTTCTTATTCAAAGTTTCTGGCTAAATCCGATCCTGATGGTTGCTTACTATTACGTGTTATTTAGCGATGCCTGACAGATAATCATAAGGCTAATTGGTTATTTAATTCTTTATTCTAACCTTTGACCTTCATTGATATTAAAAATTATACCATATTCTCGAACACAGGATATATCATTTAAATTTCAAAAAGGGAGTGTTGCATTAAAATTACGAAGCAACGCATCGTATGCTTTATAATATTATTATTAACAGGTATTCAGTTCCTTATCATCTAATTCAAAAATATTCACTGATATAATAAATGAAAATATCCTACAAAATCCCTAATAAGAATCATTGAACGACAATGAGCAGTTCATTATAAAAACTTACATATGCTAAGTATTATTTTTATTTCATTCTTCTGCCTTTCAGATTGAAATATTTCCTCTCGAGTTTAGGCGATTGGTTGTTTATTTTACGTTGCCCTGAGCGTCACTATATCATATCCAAGAATGAGCAACCCAAGTAAATCAATCCGAAAAAGTTCTTAACGACTCTGCAGTTTGAACGATGTTCTTCTTTTCAGAGAGCAGTGATGCGGAGAACAACGTTTCACAGTGTGATAAACACAGCACTAGAAGGAACACTTAATTACCGCATTAGGAACGCTAAGTTTGTCAGAGATCTTTTAATCGAGTTCGGTGTTTCCAGAGTTCTATTTTTTTATTGTTCTGTTATTATTTTGAGATTGGCTGTCGTTTCTGAAAGTTGTGGATAGATTCTTTGGAAGAAGTTTTAGAGATTTTGAAACAATTTGAATGACTTTAGGTAAATAGGAGCAAACTCATTCAAAATAAGTTGATATAGAGTAAAAGAAACTTTACTTACTTAAAATTAGAGTGGATTGATTAAAAATAAGTTATTAGGCACATTTATTGAAAGCAGCACCTTTTTGTAAGTATGAAGATCTTTTAAATTTTGTAACATGTATGATTTCTTTGGCATTCAAAAATTTCTTCATATTCCTTTTAACACTTTCTATGATCTGAATGCCTATAAAATATAATTTCGACATGACAGAAATTGAGATATTTGAAGTTTAATAAGGCATTTTTTATCCTTTAATTTTGCATATATGATCAATTTATAAAGGTTTACAGTAAATGATCTTTGTACAATCTTGTTGAAATACAAAAGAAATCGGGTAATCAAAATTCTCCTATTGAATATATAATTGCAATCTCAATAAGCTTTCATATAAATACCAAGATTGCGCAATTAATATATTGTAGAGACGGAATAATAAGAGAAGGAAAATAATAAAAATAATAAAAACGGTGTTTAAAAACACACTTTTATTAGCATACTGAAAAGGAGGGTTTTTTAAGTTTTTTATCATTTTCTATATTTAAATGTTTAATCTATATTAGAATGCCATAAATTGAATGGAATCTTTTAATCAATTAACTTCTCAAATTCGCTACCAGATGGCACCCCATGTACAAAATCATAATTTAATTAAATTAATCAATTAACTGATAAATAAGTTCTGAAAACATTTAAGTAGTGTATCGCCAAAAGAAATACACAAATGTACAAATTTTCAAAACTGCAGCGTATATGAAATTTTAAAATTGATTTAAAATTACATCTTTACAAACATGAAACAAATCAAATTAGATAAACGTGTATAATAAATGCCTCAATGTACTAACTTCATTAATATTTTTCCACTCAGATATTTAAATTATTTGCTATTTTCATTCGAATTATTTTATATTCATTAGTGAGAAAATTGTTCAAAGCTACATATTTAAATCTCCATTTTGCCTTTCCTTAAAATACCTCATTGAAATAGAATATAATATGCTTAGATGATTGTAAAAGCAATTATCTTGGTAGAATTGTGAAAATATTTAATACTGATTATTTTTATAATCATTGCTGTTACACGTCAAATCATACTTAGTGAGTCAACGTCTCCCACTGGTGTGGAGCGAATGCTTGGAGAGGAGGGTACCAGCTCAGATGTTGTCCTCATCATCTGACCACGGCTCAAAATTACGAGGTCCGTCCCAAAATAGACCTCGTGTTGTTCGAAAACTGCACGTTACTATAAACATACTAAACTATACCGAAATTACCGGGTGCGTCATAAATTTGTGCAAACTTCAAAAATCATAATAAAAGAAGTAATGCTCGAAAAAAAATTTCGGTTTGCGCGAATATCATCAAAGGGACATTGGACATTTTTTCCTTTAAAAAAATTATTCCAAAAGTAAACGAAAGAGGGCGCTCATGCGTCATACTGGGGCGTTTTATGCAAATCATGCTAGTAATAAAACACCTGGCTAGAAATAGATTCGTCATTCTATCCCGACAGCTTGCTATCGTTACCAGATCAAGCGTTCGTGTTTAAACTTCTGCAAAAATGGTGAATCAACAACCATTGCATTTTGAAAGTTTCGCACGGAGAAAAAAGGACTGAAGTCGCAAAAAAGCCCTATTTCATTAAATAGGATTTTGAATTTTTTTATATACATGGGAAAAAATCCAATGTCCCTCTGATCATATTCGCGCAAACCGAAATTTTTTCCGAGCATTGCTTCTTTTATTATGAATTTTTGAAGTTTGCATGAATTTATGACTCACCCGGTATATGCCCTTTTCTAGTTGGTGATAAAATTCTCAAATAACACTCCGCTTTAAAATTAATCCTTATTGCATTTGTGAATGAATTACAGTGTATATTAAAGATTATAACCTATTTTACAAGGAATTATAGAATAGGCTTTTTATTTCAAACATTTTAGTCAACATATTTTTTTAAAAAATAATAAATTTAGATTTGCTTAAAAATAATATTGTTATAACTATCTTGCATAATTGAATGCAGTTATACAAACAGTAGCCAATCGCCATTTTTATGGATTTCGTTTTTACTATTAAAAATCTAACTTAATTTGTGTATTTTGCCGTTCAAAACTGGATCAACTCCTATCCGTTGCATAACATAATGCTTGGAATGGCCTAAATTATTTTATAAAAATGTTAGATTTAAAATTTTTTGGGGGGATATTTTGTAAAAAACAGCTCCAGTTGGGAAATGTTCCACCAAAATATTAGAAAACATGTATACAACTCGTATATTCTAATTCAATTTCATTTAAAAGTCACATTGTGCGTGTCCTGCTGTTCCTTTAAAAAAATAAAATCAGTCTAAAACAGAACTTTAGTCCTAAAATAATGATATATAAGTCCCCTCTACCTGTTACTGGGATTATCTAAGAAATAAAAAAATTAGCATTTAAATAAACAAATTTTTACGCTAATTATTGAAAAAAGAAAGGATAAAAAAACTCTTAATCCTTGATAAATAGCTTTGATTTTATCTACTTACATAAAGGTCTAGGAGGAGTTAAAATCTTTAACTTTGAAAGACATGCAATCTCTTCTCTGCAATCGATCCCAACAGGCTTAAGGCTGAGCCAAGAAAAAGAGCAATATAAACCAAAAAAGGGAAGAAACGAGTAGGGGAAAGGCGGTTGTAGGAAAAAATTATCCTCGTATAACCTCGTTACTTCAAAAACAACTCTAGAAGACGCGGAGAAAATTAAATTTAGGGCCCGTTCTACTTTACTGTACTTTTTCTCTTTTTTTCAGGATTAACCTAATATTTTCCTGACCTGACTAGCCTCCACGGCCTTACCTCTTACTCTGATTATAGGCTATTTTATTTTATTATTTTCCTTGAACTTCCAAATGTGTATGTCGTTTCTAACTAGAAATTAAAGGGAATTAATTCAACTGCCATAGTTAGTGGCGTAGAAAGAATTTTATTTCGGAGATTTTGGAAGACTAGATTTTGTAAAAAAAGTAATAAAAGTAAGTTTCGTTCGTACGCAAACAACAGCATTTAAAGAAATGAACAGAACTGATTTCCTTCTTCATGGAGAAGAGCTCTTTGCTTTTCATTGTTCTTCTTTTTGTTATTCTCTTTTGAAAATGGCGTTTCTTTTCGAAATGAGAGCTCTTAAAGTAGATTGTAAATAAGATTGATGATAAATTGCCTAACAGGAGAAAGATAATTAGAGTTTAAATTTCGTTTTTATACGAAGATTTACATCTCTGCAAATAAATAGAGAACTATATATTTTTTTAAGTATAAACTTCGACCATCTCAATTGCGTGTACACACAGAACAAGAAAGTTTTTAACTAATAATTTTTACTTAGAAGAACAAAGTATATATTAGGAGGGAATACCAGCTTAATTTTACTAGATATAAGAATAAACTTTGAATAATTATTTTGTGAGAAGTATCAAATCTTATTAAACTTCTGGTTTTTAATTAATAATTACAACAATGTAAATATAAAGTTAAGATAATTAACAAATAAATGAATTCATATTAAAATACAATATTCAGAAAGATTTTTAATAATTTATCAAAACAAGAAATATTTTTAAAATATATTTAATTCGTGTACATGAGTAATGCAGTTATGGAAGCTAATTAAATTTAAGGTATCCGAATGGTTTAAAATCGTCGTTTTTGATGAAATTATCAAAAATATTTTTATGACTTAATTTTGTAGTCTGTTTAACCAGCTTTCTAAAACTGTCTCACTTTTTACTCTACGTGAATTACAAATGGAGTTACAGCTGTTTTATTACTCAACTGTAAGCATTATTTTATGTTGCATGAAAACTTTAAATGTGTTTTCTGAGAAATGATATTTTTGAGGAAAACTGTCGACCGTAACAATGATTTCTCAAAAAGTTATTCAAGTATTGATATGAAATTTTCTGAGATTCTTTTCTGTAATATGCTTGATGTTTTCCTCTAAAAACTGAGATCAATTTTAAAATCAAGTATTATTTTTAAGTGCTTAAATATAAACGAAAAGCATTTTTTATGAAAAATTTCCAGTTTAATAACTATGTTCAGCTATATCTCAAAACTATTTTGAAGTACAAGAAATATTTTAGAGCATAACACAGATAACTGTCATAAAAATGTATTCCTACAAGGATTTATGTATATTTAGAATATGATTTTCTCTATGGTTGTTAGCGTAAGGCAAATATTTTAGTCATTTTTCTTCAAATTTCTCAGTTTTTTTAAAAAAATATTATTTTGAAAGCCTAATTTTACAATATTTTCATAGTTTTAAAATATATGCAGTTGAAAAATAACATTAAAAAATATATATAAGTTATTTTTCAAAAAAACATCTCCGAACACAGTCGGATACCTTAAGCCGTTTTAAAATGCAATTTTAGATAAAAACCTACTTATAATAGAACTGAAAATAAAATCGGACTCACTTGAGTTTTAGTCATTCATTTCTATTTAAATAATAAATTATGAACATAAATTTAGAAATCGATAAATTCCCATTTGGTATCTGACTTATCTAATCAATATTCTTTTCAGATAACTAGGAAAACATTGTATCTTAGTCTGATCTCTTGCAAGTGTTTCAAGATGCATTATTAATATCATTTTGAGATATTGTCCAAAATTCTATGCTTATGTGTCATCTCGGTAAAAGGGCAATATGAGAATTCTAAACCATTTAGCTCGCTCCTTTTCTGTGTCATCGTGTTCAAAGACATGCGAATAAACAGAATATTGGTAGTATGTCTACCCTTTGAGAGGATAAGTCCAAAATTTTATAGACATCTAAAATTTCTTTGTAATGACTACGTACCAAACTACATTCATCTTGTTAGCTGGGCTATTGAAATATAAATGTATCGCCCAGCGCCAAGCCAAAAGTCATCCATATTAATTGGCTAGCTCCATATCTGGCCACTGATCACAGTTCAATGTAATGAGACTGCCAGATCGTGCAGTCTTTGAAGAGGGGAGCAGTGTTACAAAGCTATAAGGTTGTTTCCCTGTGATGCTAATCTTGGCTACAAACTTGGCGGCAAATTTGGCGACCTTGGCGACAAAAGGAATTTTCTAGAAAGACATCGAACCTCAATCTATTTCTACTGGCTTCATGAACTTTCTAGAGAGTACGTCACTTCCTTCGTAATAACGTCACTTCCTATTGAAAAAGTGTAAAAGCAAGCTCTCAAGCCAAGAAGATTTGGATTTCAATCAACAATGAACGCTGGTGAGCTGAAAAGACATTTACTTCTATTTTAAAGTGTTGTGTTTTAGATTTATTGGTAATCTCTGTTGTGACTTTCTAGAAGCGCTGTTATAATACTTGTGCTACATTTCTTTGCTTAGAAAATTTGTAAAATAAATAGCTTTCTTTTTTTAAAATCCTGCTTATCGTACTACATTCTCGTAAACCCAAAACGATTTTGTCACAGTATTCATACACACAAGGATATTTTCTTTATCACCAAGCATATCGATGAACACTTGGAGCCAGAACGGCTCCCTGTCGGTTGGATGGGCATGCGTGAAACTTTACTGATAGCCATAAAAAAATACA
Organism: Araneus ventricosus; assembly: GCA_013235015.1. Classification (NCBI taxonomy): domain Eukaryota; kingdom Metazoa; phylum Arthropoda; class Arachnida; order Araneae; family Araneidae; genus Araneus; species Araneus ventricosus. The sequence continues at coordinate 31,069 of BGPR01007784.1, read as the reverse complement.
AACTTAGAATTTGAATAACATTCTTTTGGAAAACAGATAATATTAAAGAACATAATACGACTTAGACACACAAAGAGACTGAGATAAATACTGACAAACATCGAAAATTCCTGAATTTTCCTTTTTAGACTTGGGGAGGTCAAAAGCTTGAATATTTATCAAAATTCCGCTGTGGAATTTGTTTTACTATTACAACAATTTCCTTTTGTATACTTGGTATACTAAAAATCGAAACGGAACATTCAGGATTTTTGTTATTTGAATTCATTGCGTTTCATTCAAAGTATATCTATTAGATACTTCGAGAGCAATGACTAGAAATGCATCTTAAACTTTTGATATTACTCCTTTTAAGAAACCGATTCACTGTCAAGTAATAGGAATTTAAAATATAAATGTGCACACGTTTATTCCTTTTCAGCTTAGGAATTAGGATAATCATATTTCCGTAAGCCTATTTTACAGTGTGAGTATACTCATAGATTATAGATAGATTTCCTAGTGCGGATAATGATGAATTTATAATAAGCAACTCAATCAGCGAGGAAAATTGACACGTAGATGTCTGCTAGGATGATCCAATCAGTTTATACCTAATTGCCCAGAATCTGTTCTGGACATCAGGAATGCAATCACATTATGCAGCGTATACCGATTCAAATTATAGAAGCACTTGATACTGCACGCTATGTGAATTCTCCGAGGGGATCAGAAGTTACTCTTAATATCCCCGCCATTATATAACTGTAAATGGTTTCTAGGACAACACAGATTGCGAATTTGCATGATGGTATCATCAATAAAGAAATGAATGGTAAATATGGAAATGATAACAGTAGTAATCAGGACTTAACAACAACTATTTATTACATACCTTTATTTAACTTAACCCTTTCGCGTTCATTGGTTTCTCAGTGAAAAACGAGTTATTACTGCGGATGGGTGAAACTTAGCGTAATTTTTCTTTCATAACTTAAGAGCCACATATGTAGGGCAACTTTTATAAAAATTCCAGTTCAACACCATTAGTATTCAAAAATATATCGGCATTGCAGAAGCTAAATTGCTTTCGATCTCTAAGAGAAACCAAATGACGAGGGTGCTTGCACAAATTAATATTTTTTAAAACTGAATCTTCAAATTAATATTGAATTTCATGAAGGCTCAGTATTCGGAATACTTTCGTATACTTGTAGATTAAATACATAATTTAATTTGCATTTTTCTTTGATAACTTCATGAATGTAAGGGATTAATTATGCAAATGATTTTTCTCTTACTTCTTGATGGGCTAGTTATTTGAAACATTCCACACTTGTGCATTCTCGGTGAGATTGCACTTTCTTAAGGTTTTCAGAAATTAACACAGTTAGTTAACTTATTAATTTAATTAAATCTTTATTTCCTTCAAGGGACACTACCTACTGGTTTAGAAAAAAAATTGATTAGAAGATTGCATAGTATTAATAATAAAGAATTATAAAATATGAAAAAGAAAATAATTAAAATAAAAATGTAGCTTTTTAATATACTGATAAATGTGTATTAAAGGTCAAGTTATAATATTTCAAGGCGATTTACCAATTAGATGTCAATTATGAAAAATTGACTTTTGAATCATAAAGAATTATAAGCTGTCACACAGATTTATAAGATAAAGAAAAGAAAAGAAGATTCACACAATTTATTACGAAATAATATTAGATGTAATTTAAAATATTTTGTCTTTAAAGGCTTCGAATTTTTTGTTATTTTGAACAGTTTTGCCTATGTCCGCTAACCGAGACATTTAAAACTTTATGTGCTTTTGTATTTAAAAGAAAATTATATCAACAAATGATAAGAATAGGAAATAATTTTTTTTATTTCCATATCTAATTTGTGTTTCATACCAGAGATTCTATTATGTGAATGTCAAAAACATTATTGAAATGGACGAATTAATTAAATTAAATACTAAATAATTTTTTCCATCAATCATTCTGAAATTCGTTTTTTTAAAGGGAGACACTGGAACTTTATTAAGAAAAAACGAGTGTTCCTCATATGTAATAGTAGGTATCTCTAGTTACGAAGGAAATTAGACTAACTAAAATGTTCGGGTTTATTAAAATACATAACTATTTTACCTCAAACATACGAAATGGTCTCTTTCTGGGGAAAAATATGAATGACTAATTTTTTAATGAAAAATAAAATTAGATTGCTTCTAATTTTATGGAAGGTATAAACTGTTTATGGAATTTAAATTAACATGATTAGTTTAATGCGTATATTTGAATTGAAGAGCATTTGCTACCCCTTCGGACGTGGTGTCCGGTATACCGGACATCAACTTTGAACTGCTCCTATTAATTCAATAACTGATGAAATTACATGCTGCTTTTTTATTTGATTCTCCACAGTTTTATGATTATAATACTAGAAAAATTTTCGTTTTGCGTAGAATCGTTTCATTTATGGAGATATTCCAAAGCAACTCCAGAAAATCCACGTTCTCCGCAAAATGGAGTCCGATGGCGAATTTTGCTTTTCGGGCAATTTTTTACATATAATCATTTTTTTACTATTTAAAATGTCTGTGCAATATTTTATTATCATTTAGCAAACATTTTATAATGAAATTTGTGTGTGTTTTTAGTTGAAATATTCGGTATTGTCCGGATGCCGGGCATAGGATAACCTTTTCAATTTTTCAGGCTTGAAATTTTATTTCTGAAATACCATTTGCAGTAGTACACATTACACCAAAGGAAAAATGACTCACTTCATTATTTCTTAAATCCGTGAAAACGTTGGCGAAACTTTTAACTGCTCTAACTCTAGATAAAATCTTATATAAGACATATATCTTAAAGCATTTGAAAGTAGACAATATATATTTTTGTAAGGAAAAATAAGAAATTCTAAAGGAAATTTCTTTATCCTATTCTATTTATTTTTTCAAAATTGTGTGGTGAGATTTGCCAAAGGTTATAAATTAATAAGTATTTTGGAGCAAGTCGCTGAATGCTAGGAGCTGGCAAATCAATCTAATTCCAACAAGAAAAAAATGAAATGAAAGCGAAACAATAAAATTATCCGTATCATGCTGGGTCTTCGATTATCTTTGTTGTTACGTATTTCCATTTGCGGTTATTAGTCCATTCAACAACAGCTCGGTAGTAGACCCTGAAAAAATCTTCCTTCAGCTAGTACCTATTTACACCAAGACATCAGTTGGTTTGGCCTTTACTACAGTACTTTTGAAACTTTGTAAGGCATTATTTCCTCAAGAAACCAGCTCAGAAGAAGTTAAGAAGTAAGAAAATGGCTTTTAAAGAAGAAATTCAATCTTTTAAGGATAGTCGAATGTTGAAAATTATAGTTTCCTGATACGAATTTTTCATCAGTAAAGTGGAATAGAAGTAAAGAATTAGTTACTTAAAATAACATATATGCACAGAAATATAAATGCGATATAAAAAACCTGGTGCTTGCTGCATTAAAAGAACTCTATTTGCTACTCATTTATTTTTTCTTACATAAAAGTACAGCAATTTTAATAAGAAATATTGGTAAAATGTTTTTTTCCGTTAGTTAACAACGGTATTCATTCTGTTCAGCCCTTATATGTAATAAAAAATACGATGCTTTTTTTTCACTTATGTTAGTAAATTAGACGTCAGGATGACAAGAGCCTTGTATTTCCCTACAATAGACACCGAAATTCCCGCTGCTTTTTGCTTGAATGAGGTTGCGTTATTTTTTTTCCTAGTTTCCAATGCTTCCACACTCGAATGCCGCTTCCGCAACAATTATCAGAGTACGTAATCAGAAATATAATATTTTAAAGTTATTGTAAAACCTGACATTAAGACAGATGTGAGATTTTTATTAAGAGCTATGGCATTTGAATTTAAAAAAATGATGGGAGGCTGTCTTTCAAACAGCCGCTGATGTTAAAAGCGCATGACTACTTTAATGGCGTGACTCCTCTTTTGTTTCTGGAAGTTCCTCGTAAGTTTTTAAGTTTAGGTAAGGTTTTTCGTAACTTCTGTTGTTGCCTTTTATCTCTAAAACAAGACATTAGTTACGTTTTTAACATATGTAGTTACCGAGATATAGAGGATCTCCTATACCAAGTTTTGAGGCGTTTTGGCGTGTGTATCAATTTCCTTCCCTAGACCCAAATGGGAGTACCGTAGTCCTACATTAAAAAATTATTGATCTATAAGAAGGACTGTAAAACGTATACCAAGATATTAGATGTTTGTTTTAATTTCTTTACTGGAATTCTGATGGACAATGAAATCGAAAATAAATGTTTCAATATTTTGATTTATGAGGCTTGCTATTGAATTAAAAAATTAGTAGCCAAATTTTGAAATATACATATGGATACCTCTTCTTAATACATTACGGATGATAATAGATCCTGAATACAATGATGAGTAAGCAGCTCTTTACGAAAGCTTAAGTTCATCTTGTACATCACAAATACACTAGACTCTACTGTGCTTGTTACAGACAGGCGAAAATAAATGCTTGCTTCAATGAAGCAATAACATCTTGTATGATAGTGATTATAACTCGTTTTTTCCATTAATAAGCGTCTTTACAAATTTTACAAGAAAGTAGTATTAAATCATACTTTACACAACTGTGGGAAATTAATGTTGGCGGTTAAGAAGTTTGATTAATTTCCTTTCAAAGAATGCTGAATCAGATTGTAGTAATTGTACGGGCAACAAGTAATATCTGGCTTGAGAAATTATATAGAATACATTAATAGAGTGCAACATATTGAACTTGAAGATCATAATCAGATGGCATGGAAATCGAAATAAACCTAGAGTAGTTTTGTTCTTTCAACTAATTCATTCGCATACTATGACATCAGGGAATTACAGCATAATATGGATGAAACTTGATACAGATGTTTACCAAACTTTCTCTTTAGATATCTGTTCGAGCTACTGTTACTGAATTATAATTCATATCGAAATCATCCCAACCAGGCGCGAAGCCGTTCGGTACAACTAAGTAAGTCGCTGAGGCCGGAGTCCTAACGGCCATCACCAACCACGGCCCGATTCCTCCCGTAGGAGGCATGCACTAGCGCCGGCCATTATTGTACCCACAAGATAAGCTAGACGCCGCTAACTTATCCGGCTGCTTCCCATGCACGTACTCGTGGTTTCCCCTAATGGGACGGTACTGAAGTATAAGCAAAGTTTACTGCGTATATAAAATTATTTCACTGTATCTTTAAAGATCTCTATTCTGGTACAGAAGAAGTTCTGCCTTTATTGGCAATCGGACTAAGATTTACGATGGAATTTATTTATTTTTTGAAAAGGACTGACTGAATATATATTTAAATGACTCCACTTTGTAGTTAATAAAATCGAATCTAATCTTTTTAACAGGTACTCTGGTGATCGTGATTTGCTTCATATATCCTATGGTGTTTTTAAGACTGAATGTTTGTGGATTTATGTTCTTGAAGTGTTTTTAATTTGTGTGTTTTTTAAATTCATGTTGTGTTTTTTAGTGATTTCTTGCCTATCTTTTTTTATTCATCTGTGTTTTACGGCTATTTTAGTGTTTCTTTCTGAATCATGCACTCTGTAATTGGAGTTTATTTTATAGTGTGCATTTTCTAAATAAATAAATAAGTAAAAATAAATAAATCACAAGATACTGATTTGCTATGCTCACAATGAGATATCATCGGATTTTAACGTAGGACTACTTTCCTCCCATTGGGGTCTCAGGAAGGAAATTGATTCACACGCCAAAACGCCACAAAACTTGGTATGGGAAATCCTCTATATATAGGTAACTACATATGTTAAAAACATGACTAATGTCTTATTTTAGAGATAAATGCTAACAACAGAAGTTACAAAAAAAATTGAAAATAAGAATTGTAGTTCAGCAACTATTGAGTTGCAAAGTTGTGCAAAAATACGCATGAATTGGTGATGGGATCCTCTATATCTCGGTAACTACATATGTTAAAAACATAATTAATATCTTATTGTAGAGATAAAGGGTAACAACAGAAGTTACAAAAAACTTACTTAAACTTAAAAACTTACGAGAAACTTCGAGAAACAAAAGAGCCATGCGGGTTAAGTAGACCTACGCTTTTAACATCAGAGGCTGTTTGAAAAGACGGCCTCCAGTCATTTTTATTATAATGAAATGATTCAAACAAAGTCATTTTAAATTATCGAGAAACCATATATCAGCTTCCTGCATTCCACTAGTCATCGCAATAAAAAATTTTCAGGTTTCTCGTTCAAGGTTTTATGAAAGAAAATTAATTGTCTATTAATTTTCCGTTCAAGGTTTTATGAAAGAAAATCAATTGTCTATTAATTTTCCGTTCAAGGTTTTATCAAAGAAAATCAATTGTCTATTAGTATTTCTATTAGTGAACACACAAATCTCGCAATGGTTATATTAACCATTACTTAATTCTAATTCATATACTGTTTTCCTCGGTTATTTGTTATAGAAATAACTGTTTGTTATTCAGTTACTTCTTGCCATTCATCGCTGCTACTTTATTTATATGAGAATATAAACTCTTTTTAATATCTTCTACGAAGAGCGATGAATTCCCATCAATATTCCTACGTGAAGCAATATTTGCCCTTTAAAATGAATGACAGCGGAAATAACGGCTCAATCAATAGATCGTAGCTGTTTAAAGAAGAGCTCTTCAGAATAAATCCATTCAGATTGCTCATTATGGGTCGATGAAAATAATCATCATGACGGAATAAACGAGTCTGCTTTACAATTTTCGAATCCTCCAATATTCTTGATACGAAGAGAGCGGCACCATTATTAGAAAACTCTCTCTGCTTAATGATTATTTTCAGTGCTTCTCGTTGAGAAGTTTGTCGCAGCAGACACTACAAATAACAACTCTCAAGAAATTTACAGTGAATGTATGATATAATATCGATCCTTTTCAACATTTTGGTAGATGGTGCTCAAAGCTTTCTCGAGTGTTATGCATTCAGAAAGCTCTTGAG
>BGPR01007784.1:6110-24025 GCA_013235015.1 Araneus ventricosus | reverse complement strand
ACCAAATGCATTCCTTCGTAATCCCGATAATTTAAAATCAATAAAATAAAATTATTTGCATCATTCCATTTATATTTATTCTATCCATAAACAATGAAATGTGTGTTTGAGATTCATGTGTAATAAAATTCTGAATTATTGAAAAGTGTTTAAATAGGTTGTTGTAATTCTAGTACGGATTTTACAGAAACATGTAGGCGAACAAAAATTTCTTTTAATTCAATTCATTATTTAAAGTGAAGGTATTGAAGTCAATGTGACCAAAAATTTGGCAATCATACTCCTCTCCATATTTATAATACGCACGGTTTCTCTTTTGACTATTACCCCTGAAAACCATCTGGGAATTCAAAAGTGATGACAGTTGCATCGTTGTCAAAATATAGCTTGGAGATGTTGACAGAATGGGAAATCTCTTTGAACATAATATCCTTAAAGAGTCCTAGTGGAAGCAAATCGAATTAAAAGCTGAAATCAAAGCGCTTCGTCTCACCACCAATATCATATCCTCTAGCGCTTTCATTGTGGAAGACAAACTGACAATACCACTACGACGGAAGGGTAAATTTCGTAGAATATTTAGATTACGTGAAACCCTAGGAAAAATTGTATGCCGAATCAGATTTCCTCTCTAAAGCAATGATTTTTGCATAAATATTTATTTAAGGTGACTTTAAGCGGAAGATAGTTTTGGCACAGCTGGCTGCTGTCGTGTATTTTGTATTTATAAAATATTGAATATATGTTAAATTCAGAAATACCTTCACACATATTTACTTTTTCATATTTAACCAAAAATGTTCATATCACAGTAAGGTTTTTTATTATTACTAAAATCCGTGACATTTCTGTCAAGAGTTACTGAGTAATAATGTATCATTCAGGAGTTCGATATACTTTCTTTATTCAAAAAAATCAAGAATTGCAGGAGTTTTTCTGTATTGTTATTAGAAATATAAATATAAGCGAAATTATGAGTATTTAATTCACTTCAAATTTAACCTAACGTCGGGTGCATCTAATCTGTGAGATGAAACACCCATCTATTTTTGTGCCTAGGTGCGGGTTTAAGCGAAAAAGGTGTGGAACAACTATTAGCTTCCTGCATCCTTACACATCACACTAAGTTATCATGGTGTTCTAGTGTTCTCTTGATGTATGTGAGGAGCACGTTAATCTGGTAGATGAGTTGCGTCCAATTCCGTTTCTATTTTTGATTTCCCAAATCTTTCTCAATATTCCTTTTTATATACCTGCAAATATTTGTATACCTGCGTCCCAGACGCTAATTCAATGATATTTATCGCTATTTCTAATAGAAGGTTTCAAAAATGTCGAACTATTTCTGGATCTAAACTACAATAGTTGTCATTGCTATGTAACCTTAAGGAAAAACAAACGTCAACTCCCTCCTGAAGTCCTGGACGTTTTGTTAGTTGAAATTCAAACGAAATAGAAAAAAAATACTTCAGAACGAAAGTATCGCCTTGCATGGTGGAATAGTTTAGTTTGATAAGCTTTTCCTTAAGCCTAAGCAAAAATTTAACTTTTAATCTCACAGATGAGTTGCCCCCGAACGTGTTAGCATTTGTATTGCAATCGAACGAAGGTTAATATGAATACGTTAGCATTAATTTAAAAGTATGTCTTAACACACTTTTTTTCTACGAATATGTAATCATATTTGAATTCATTTATGCATGGATTATTCTCTAGCAAGGTCATTTCACTGATAAATTAATTTTGCTACTTTAACTCGATTTCTTCCTTACTAGCAGTTATTTTTTCGTATTTTACATCTAGTAGAAATCAATGCAAGACATAGGACGAAATCCGATTTAAATGCATTAAAATTACTAATGAAGCAATAATTATCTTAAATGCTATGATACCTGAAGGAAAACCACTTTTTTCACTATAAGTTACAAAATTTGAATTAACATTAATTATTCACTTATCGTATCATGATAATAATCATGCCATGTCATATCAGGCCATGAGTACATTTAGAGACGACCAGTATGCAAAACTGTAGCGCAATCATGAAATATTTCCCTAACGCTTGTTCATTTTGATATAAATTACCTAAAAACGATGCACATGCAAAGGATTGATCTGAATGGTTCCTTTCACTGTAGAATTCCGCTATTACTTGTAGATGATATCTTACCCAGGTGAAAAACATTATTTTCTTGCTCTCTAACATCTCGATGCTTAAGATTGCCAAACGAAGTTATTTGGAGAAATCTGGGCATAATGACTGTAAAATAGGTGGATAATCGTATACGTAAATTTTGAAGCTAAAAATAATTCCCGATTCAAACGACATCACAGTGGTGTGGCTTAAAATGTGACGCGCACCATATAAGAAACTCATATGAAGTGAACAACTCCAAACTCGATAAACCACCAATACAAGATATGAGCTGAAACAATTAAATCCAAAAGGTGAATTTGCAACAAATTCCAAACTTATGGAAATATTTATTTAGTTTTAGTCGAAAGTCGATGCCAGAATACAGGCTTTTTAAGGAAATTATTGGCGGTTAACTAGGTTACAGTGATTACATTGAAGTTTTAAAATTTATTGTCAGTTAGCTATAAATAATTGCAATCATTAAATTCAGAGATAGCAAAATAATAGTCGCATAAATCATTTTTGACATTTATGTATGTAGTCTTGAGTATGCATTGTTTGCCTCTGCTATTTTGGAAAATAGTTGGAAAAATACGAAATATATTCTATAAACGCACTCGGAGCTCAAGGTAGAATTCCAAGTTGTTTTAAGATAAGAAAAGAAACTTTTTAAATGAAAATTCAGAGAAAATACAATAAATTGAGAATGAGCTTGAATTCTTCTATTTAAATCAAATTCAACTTATTATTAATGTGGTAAATATAATTAGATTGGGAAATTTTTCATTAATTGCAATATTTTTTATATAATGTTAAATATTTAAATAATACCACAGCAGAATTGAACATTTTGAACAAGATGTGGTAGTTTATACATGATGTTGATTTTTTTTTATTATATTTCCAGTATTCCCTTAATGTCTGCCTGGTTTGAAGAGATTCAAAACTTGAATTTACTAAAAAGATTTTTAAGCGATTATAAGGAAACTGAGAGAAATAGATTTTCTTACTTGGAAAATTTTTTAATGAAATAATATTTATTTAAAAAATATCGAATTACTTTCAAAATCCCAAATTACAAATACATAATTTTCAACATAAAATATAACACTTATGCAAATATAAATGAAAGAATTTTCCATTTTATTTATCTCAGTATTCTCTTACTGTCTGCCTGGTTTGAAGAGATTCAAAACTTGAATTCACTAAAAAGATTTTATGCCATTATAAGAAACTGAGAGAAATTTGTTTTCTTGGTTGGAAAAAGTTGTACTGAAACAAAATTTGTTTTAAAAATATTGAATTACTTTCAAAATACCACCAAAATTTCATGTAAATATTGCATTTTAAACTTAAAGTATAACACATCTAAAAATAAATAAAGGAATTTGCCATTTTATATTTTGCTCCTTTTCATGTTTCCTTTAAATTATTGAGCTGTGATAAATGGGAAGGTAAATACGTGTTTATCGTCGATAAAAATTTGTATTCCATCGAGGAAAGGACAATTCACACTTGTAAACGCAAATTCTTTCAAAAGTGTCTAATGAAATATCGGAAAAAGATGCATGGCTTTCATTACCGAATTTATTTCGAGGATCTAGTTTCTGTGTTTTGCATTTTTATGTTAAGAGATAAATCAAATTATGGAATATTTCTCTCCTGCTGCAATAGATAAGTTAAATTCAAAGTGATATTCAATAACTTATTAAGCTTTTTCGGCATTTTTAACTAAGGGCTGACAATAATATTTCGCTCAAGATGCATAACCGAAGAATTTACTAAATTTCTACTTTTAATCAAACAGAGAAAAGGCTGAAATATTTTTAAAGGTGGAAAGGAAACATGTTAGAATAAATTTTGTTATTTCTGTTTGACACTTCTTACTTAGAGATTCCTTCCCAATTCCTTACACATAATTAATTCCCAATAGACTTCCCTGGAATATAATATGAGCAGCGAATCATAATTTAGTTTAAATTTGATGATATTGTTTATGGGTAAATCATTTGGACCAAATTTATTGCTTACTGAGTTCCAAGTAAGTTGCTTTTAATTTATTAGTAGAGTTTTTGTTATCTCTGTTTAATTCGGGATTTGAGAAAAATGATGGCCTTATTTTGAAAGAATTGTATCATTCTCATAAATTCTCATTGTTGTTTTGAATTTTAATTAGGAATAGGTAAGCAAAGTATAATTCTTAGAAAATTACCACATTAGGTAGAATATATCATACACTCAGAGTTTATATTGATATTTTGTTCCTAAATACTAGGATTCAACAAATCATTACGTAATTAAATTGCTATTTCTTATATTATTTTATAGATATTTTTATTATCTTATTTGTTATTTTAATTGAATCTATGTTAATGAAGAAGAACACGCATTAACTTTTAAATTAAACAAATAAATTTATTTTATTAGTTAATATAGTTTTTAAATTGCATATTTTTTGTGCTTTATTTATAATTTTAGTAAAATTATTCGCATACATTCTAGATTAACTTCTAAGACAACCTCCATGATTAATGCATTAATTGTATGTAATCATCTAGTTGTATTAATATTATTTTTTTATTTTTGGGATGTTCTATACAATTGTTCTTCATTCTCTAAGATAGGATGAGTGAACAAATTATTTTTCCCTAATATTAACCCTTTCGGTCGTAATGGGCATATACGTCCCGAATACTGCATTCCCTGTTGCATAAATAAATCCCACTTTTGTATTTTTGTCTAAAATTCCCTCAAGCCAATTTGCATAGTTAAATTTTAATCATTCAAAAGTCGAGTCGAATGGGTTAAAATATTTTTCTGAATGTTTTTATTGCTAAAAATAGATTAAAACAACGCGCAAATGCACATTAAAAATTGGATTATTAGAGCGGAATGCAAAATTATTCGCCTTATAGCACACGCAATTGTTAAAAAATAAAAATAACTAGTCATATTCTGATTTATTGAATTTCCAGTTTAAATGCATTCGTGAAAAGTTAGAACTAGTTAAAAAATACATGATTTTAAATTTAGTGAATGAAAATCAAAAATCTGATATTAAGCAAAAAACTACGTTTAAACTTTCATATCAACTCTATATGCCACTATCAGCATTTTGTTTACAAGTCTTCTCTTTATTTTCGTATTTTTTTGTAGATGAAATAAAAGGACATGAATAACTTCACTGCCACATAATACTTTCCTCTCTATTTGTTTTTCATCCTTCTAAATACTCTTTTGGAAACAGAGGCTATAAAAATAAACAACTAATATGTTCCCATTTGGTAAGTTATTGTTTTTGTCAAGAATTCAGAATCTTGCTTCCAGGGACATTACCACTACGATAAATGTTTTGAATAATAAATATTTATTCAAATCGTTATTTAGGAAAGAACTCCCAAAAAGTACTTATTCGAAAACTGGTATTCTGAGAATAATTAAAGTAATATTCTTTTCAATTATAATCCAAACTTTTATGGATTTTGTATTGCAATCCATAATCTGCTTAATGAATTTGTATTATTTTAAACTGTCAGCATTAAACATAACAGCTATTTAGAAAGTTTTTTATACACATTTTTATTAGATTTGTTTTGTAATTATTATAATTCTTTGCGGAGGACACGGCATTTAATCGCTGATACTCTTTCTTTAGATTGTCAATGGCAGTTACAGAAAAAAAATTAAAATCCTAAACAAAAGACTTTCTGCTTATTTCAGTCTGCAATATTCTGAATTTGACAGTGAACTGTTTCTAATTTCGAAAACTGCAGTGTGCAGAAAACCTTTCCATTTTCTACCATTTTTTCTAGTGGAAAGCAAAATATAATAACAATGCAAATAAAAATATCGCAGTGAAATTTTAGATCTTAACCAACATAATGTTACACACAAACTTTTCAGAACTTGTGTTTCCCATTCTGTCATCTTTAGAACAAATTTGTAACACATTTTCTAGGTCAATGAGTATTCATAGAGCAATCTGACATAGTAGTTGCCTATTATGCCATATTTCATATCTCTTTTTCTAACCTTTCGCTCAGATTCTCAGATATTTAAGCAATTTCTCAGAATCGGCCTTTTTGTGTATCTTTTACAATTGAAACTTGTTCTGAAATGCAATTATTAATAATTAAGACACATATTTAATTAATTTTATTTTATGAAAGGAAACGCAGTATTTTGTCTCATGTGTTGAATTTTATTATATTTCTAAACATTTTAAATTTGACAACATATCAAGTTTATACTGTTTAAATCCTTTTCAGTACAAAACCTGAATTATTATAAACAAGAAATAACACATATTTTACAGTATCCTGTATGTTCAAGAGAATTCGTCGAGTCATTCATCTTCAATTCTGTCTTGTTATATTTGCAGGTTGATGACACATCAATTTTATTATTCATGTAAAAATCGAGAAATTAACACTCGGTTCATTTTGACACATTCATTTATCTTTAATATACAACTGCACTCCACCAAAATTTTAGATGCAAGCTGTTTTCAAACTTGTAATGTTAGAACTAATGCGACATAGATTCGGATGTTAATTAGCTATCTTCCTGTCACTAATGGAACTTATTCAGAATGAGGAATTGATCTCCTTCCCTCTTATACTCCTCTGAATTATTTCCCGGGACCATCTCTTCAACACACGCGACTGTTTGCTTAAGACAATTTTATTGACTTAGGAGACTCGTTTTCTGGATCAAAGCGGTTTCCGATAGAGGTCGCGTCGCTCTTGAAGGCACGTTTTCCTACGCTAAGACCTTCACATCAAGATAACTGCGGCTAAGTCTCCGAATTTGATTTGCTCTGTGCATCAAAGGTATAGGGTTGGAGCTCTGAGACAGTATTTAACTAGTGAGGTGTGCAAATCGCAGTAGGTTAGGATGGGGAATGGGTAAAGTGCGTTATATAAACAGCACTCAATCCATTTCTTTGCTGTAAGCAAATGACGTGAGTAATTTATTTGCCCACTTAATGGTATTTATTATGCTGTGGTTTCTATATGAGTCGCTTTGATAAAGGTACCCAATAGATTACAGAGTTAATTATGGTGCATTAAAATTCCAATAAAATTAAGGGAGTTAAGAATCAAGCTCGGTGTTACGGAATGTTTGCTAAGAAGGAAAAGCATCGCTTGGTGAAATTTGGTGTACTAAATTGAATGGAAACTGTAATTTTCGTAAATTTTGGAAAATAAATATTATTAGAAAATGTCGTTGTTGGATAAGTCCTAAAATTTACTTGCCATTATTTAATTGTTTTGAATCTGAACTGCTAAGAAAAACAAATAATACATTGGCATGAGTTTCATGTTAAATGTTAAACTATTAAAATTATTCAAATATGTAAATGAGATAATTGCTCTTTAATTTGGATTTGAAATATGATTTTCCTTATATATTGCTGCATACGTTACACGAAGCTATTTACTCTTAGAAATACTTTGCGCGTAATTTTACTCGAAGATATCTGTGTTTATATACAGAATGGAAGGAAACGAAAATAAATAAATAAAATAAAATAAACCTCCTCACTTGTTACATTGCAAGAATTTTAAAAATGAAAAGTGGACATCTTACATATAGAGTTTGCATACCTTCTGATTATTATAAAAATTTTACTTACAAGACAGATATTAGTTTTAATGCTTAATTAAGTAGAAAGCATCTTTCACGAAGCTATACAGACATTGGAGACCTTTTATGGTTTTACGATTCTTACAGTCAAATTTTTATTTGTTATCTGGAACCTATTTTATGGGCCTAAGCATACAATGCTCTTCACTGGAAAGTTACATGAGAACAACCTAATGCAAATAAACTTTTCTTTTTCATCATGTTTGTTTATTTTTAATTTAGACTCCGCTTCGTATATATTTGATAGTATAGTGAAAACAGGAGGAAGTCTGTATAGTAAAGAAATTATGACAATTATTGTGAAGTCACTGTTACAAAATAAGTTTAGATGACAACGCATACCATGTAACATCAAACTGGGAGTTGTTTCACACTATGTGGTGACGTCACATCTTTATTCTCCTCAAACATGGATTAGAAAATAAAAGATTGCTACCTTGACATTTATTGTGAGGTCACTGTTACAAAATAAGGTTAGATGACAACGCTTACCATATAACATCAAACTGGGAGTTGTTTCACACTATGTGGTGACGTCACATCTTTATTCTTCTCAAAGATGGATTAGAAAATAAAAGATTGCTTCCTTGACATTTATTATGAGGTCACTGTTACAAAATAAGGTTAGATGACAACGCATACTATCTAACATCAAACTGGGTGTTGTTTCACACCATGTGGTGACGTCACATCTTTATTCTCCTCAAAGATGGATTATAAAATAAAAGATTGCTGCCTTGACATCATTCCTTTATTTCTAGTGTCATAAAATTATGAATCTCTTAAAGGAATTATTTTATTAATATATAAGTCACGAAAAAATAAATATAACAGAGAAGCATCAAGCATTTAGTGGAAACAATATATTTGGTTCTTAATACATTTTTAAAGTGTTTTTTTTTAATTTTCTTAATTGGAAGAGTTAACATTAAAATGAATTATCAAGTAACTATTTAAAAAGAAACTGGGATACGTAAGGAATTACACAAGGAAAATGTTTTATAACACCTAATTAAATCCATTTACATGTTATTAAGTAAAAGAAATGCCTTTCCTTACACGAAGAGGCATGTGACAAACAGTTCTAAACATGTATTAATGAGTCAACTAATTCATTAGAAATAATGGCAGACAAAATCCCACCGCATCAACTTCCTGGTACACTACAATGCCAATAGTCTAGAACAGAAGATAGATGTCTTCATGCGGTTTGATAGATGCCACAAGTTCTAGATCCCATCAGTCATATCATCGATTAGCACCCGCTGATGGAAGAGACCGAGGGGAAAAAATCTTCCCCCTTTCTGGAACACTGCACGTCAACCACTACGCGAAAGGGTCGTAAATTCAACCTCAAGTTTAAGAAAATGTAATCTAAACGGAATTCAATGAGTTGTAAAATGATTTATGTTCATTTATCTGAACTTTTTTTATTACCTGTGAAGAAGTTTTCCACGGCTCGATGAGTAAATATTGAGATCTTGGATAAATACATCATTTTGCTTGATGATACGATTAACACTGACGTTTTCTGAGTCATTTGTTCAGAGTGAGTCGTCAATATTAATGCAAGTTTTAAGAAGGATGAAGTGGGGAGATATATTGCTATGTTTGTCTTCAATAATATGCATCAGACTTATTGGAAAACCAGATGAATTTTGAATCACGATGTAAACATGTATCTGTATATGCTATGCTTATGTATGGTTTGAGTACAATTGCAATAAATTTATTCATTTCACTATTTATTTCATATTTTCTGCGAGTTTTGTAATTGAATTGTAAACTGTTTATCAATACATTTATACAGAATGTAATAATGAGTTTTTAGTACAAAAAAGGAGTAAACTTTGCATATACATGTGTAGAGGATACTATCTCTTTTTCAAGATAAAATAGTTAAAATTAAAGTTCAAAATATTTTTAAAATGTTTTACTCTCTAAATTTTTAAAACGTTAAACTTCTGCAAATGTATTTTAAATATTTAAGTACCTTTGTTAAATTCTATTGAAATAATTTGAAATGCATTTTTGCTGCGTAGAAAATATTAAATATATATAATACGACAAAGGAAGGAAAATTTTTTTCTTCATTTAAAAAGCAACTTCTTTCTAACCAATATTATATATTATTTGGGCAAAGAGTTGCATTCAGAAATTCTGTAATAAAACGAGATAACTTTTTTCATTATGAAATATTATCATCCTACTTACATATCATTCCTATACAAACAATATTTATATATCTTATACACTATAAAACAGAGCAACGATTGTTTGAAATCTTATTTACAACAAACAATTGACACTTCATTTTAAAAATAAAACATATTAGCATACAGAATGAATTTTAAAAAAGACCATCAATAAATACCCTTTGAATGCTATTTTGCATAATAGATTGAAAAAATATTTAATTTTAAAAGTTTTAATCACTTATAATTTTCAATATATTGCTAACAAGTAAGAATTCGTATAAACAATATTTGAAATTTATTATATTTATATTTAAAAAAACTGATTGAATTACTCCTTTCTTCCTGTTACTTGAATCTTATGTTCGTGTCGGATGGTATATAATTTTTTTGTTAATATTCTTAATCAAGAACTTAAGTTTCGAAACAGGATTTTATGCTGAAACTGATGAAGAACGAAATTTTTATTCCAGAAACTAAAAAATTGAACTTCTATTTCTATTACCATTTAAAGATCTTTTCATTACTCATTGCTTATTTAACCTTTCATCTGCCCTCAAATCAGTTACCATAATTGGTCACTCTTTAAAAAAAGTATCGCAATCTGCTATAGCGAGAAAGGAGCAAAACCACCTAAAGCTGCAACTAACTGAATACAAGGACATTATGCGACCCATAATTAGTTTTGCAATCGTAGATAATTGCTTTCAGGGTTCGTTACCGGCGTATTTGCAGGGTTTATTTCGTGTCTGTCAAACTCCGCAGCTTCTCCTCCGAGCGGATATAATTTAGGTATTAAAATGGGTCAGTAATTGAGATTACGGGAGGCCACAGATTCAGAAACAGTAGGTTATAGCTCCAGCCTTCCTTAAGCGGATATTGAAATCCACGAAATGTATCCAAGTTCTTACAGTGTTATAAAATAAGAAGTCCCGAAACCGTCTAGTAATTTTTAATATATCGCCTAAACATAGCAGGATGTGGTATATTATAAGCATAATTATTTAATAATTTGTTTAGGTAAAGCCTAAATAACTTCAATAGTGATCCGTTTGCTGCATGAATGAAGGACTTTCTGCAAACATTCACTTTTTTTCGAGTCATCTTAAATTATTTGTGGTTAATCATATTTGTTTACGAAACGCATATGTAAGGGTTATACTTAAGAAATGCCATTATGTTAAATATGCTATATGTAAGAATTACACTTGATGATAGCATTTATAAATATATAAGAAAATGAAAATGAATGATCGTAATAATTTTTAATTGAAGAAAACAGTGCAGTGCATTCCTATTATTCACAGCGGATTAACCTATTCATATATCTCACCCCATTAATTGGAGATTTTTAAAAGATGCTTCCAATATCATAAGTAAAAGAAATCATTATTTAACCCCTTAACTGTTTAACACGAGTATATTCGTGCATCGAATTATTACACTTTTACATTTATAGTCTGAAATTACGTCATTCGTAGACGTTATAATTCGACACAAAAAATGAAGAGAAACTCATTAACGTCTCAAGTGTTCTATGGACTCTTAAATGAATCTATACGACATCACATTCAAAAAACAAAGTGTCATCTAATTAGACACAAAAAATGAAGAGGAACTCATTAACATCTCAAGTGTTCTATGGACTCTTAAATGAATCTATACGACAGCACATTCAAAAAACAAAAAAGTGTCATCTAATTAGACACAAAAAATGAAGAGGAACTCATTAACATCTCAAGTATTCTATGGACTCTTAAATGAATCTATACGACAGCACATTCAAAAAACAAAAAGTGTCATCTAATTAGACAGTAGAGAAAATAAAACAGTTAGGGGGTTAAAGAAACTCGTTGACAAGAAACTATAGATTTACTTTCTGTTTATAAAACATCCATTACAGTGCTTATCTTACTTTCAATAATAGAGTCTTTGAATAATTATTTGATATAACTTTAGTTGTTGTTCTTGACTAATTCCTCGAAACCAGTGGTAAATCTAGGGGATGATATGGGGATGCAGCCTACCCCAGATTTAAACCAGAACACCATAATTCTTCATTTAATTTTAAATCACTACAGTTGTTTTTTTCTTAATCTCCCTTAAAAAATATAAAAAAACAGACAACAACATTTCCTGGCTTGACAGACTCGAAAGTTTTCTCACTTTTGTAGTCATTCCACTCGTAATTGTACGTTGACTCGGTCGAAAATATTTTTTGGTAAGTTATTTGATTGTGTTTTTTATTAAAATATCGCAAGTTTTGTAGCGTTCTTTATGATTCTTATTGCCAGGTGAGTAAATATTGTAAAGTTAAAGTGTTTTGGTTTACATAAACCATAAGAGTTGACATTCGCCAAGACGATACAAAATTTTTTATGACCTCACCCCGCGGAGCCCAATACTGGATTCGCCACTGCGCGAAACTAATGATGGCCATGAGTCAAGGAATCAGGAGAAATGGGAAGCTTCTGTTTATGAATTAACTTTGGAGCACGAGGTTGAAGTTTATCCGAACACGTTCGGAGCACTTTTTTCTTAAATTGTGAAATAGAAACACCAAAATATGTTTTTTAGATTCGACTTTAATAAAGATTAATATTAGTGTATGATTTTTGAATATAAATTATTATAAATTTACAAACTTCTTGAATTTCTGCTGCTTTTTTGAGGAAATTTCCCAAAACTTCAAACATGCTACAGGTCAAACTTTTGTAATAAATGAAATAAAACTAATACTAAAATAAACTACATACTATGGACTAGTGCTTGTACTAGAATCTTAACATTCTTTGGATAAATAAAAAATTTAGAGCTAATCGAACAATCATTATAAGAATTTCAGCAAATTTTCTATGTCATTTTTCAAATAAAAGACCATAATTTAAAAAAATATTGTTACAATATACATTATTCTAGTACATTCACTAGAGAAACATTTGAAGAAAAAGTTCACAAAATTTCAGAACAATCGAATGAAAATATCTTGAGTTATCACGTTTGAAGCTTGAAAAATATGCATAAAATCTAATTTTGAGAAAAATCAAATTTTAGTTTTTCCACGCGCTCAAATTATGTATCTAAACTTTAAAATAAATTCCCAAAAATATACTGACATCATATTAGCTTGCAAAAAAGGGAGTTTAAAAGAATTTTTGACAGGTTTCTGTCCCTTTAAATGACAACTTTCGGCTAATTAAACGCCCACTTCCGGTTTTCGGTTTGTTATAAAACAATTAGTATCTCATCTTCTAATTAACGTACCGACAAAAGTAAATATGTTTTAGAAAGGTAAATGAATGAACTATCGAAAACATCAAAAATTAAAAAAAAATGGAATTTTGGTCAAAAATCGACTTTCGAACGTGTTCGGATACTTTAAATATAACTCCATTACATGATGGTAAATTAATTTTTTGGAAGGATTTCTTTGGAAACTGGGCCACATTAGTGCTTCTTTTGGAGGAAAAAAATTGGCAGCCAACCTGAACGCAAAGTGCAGTCGATGCTTAAGGATAATCAGTTTTCAAATTAGGCTGGTTAGAAGCCCAGTCAAGATAAAACCTGTAATATTCTGTCTTGAACTCAAATCCACAGCTATGCTTTGCCTTAACCTTCAAGACAAAAGGAAGGCATAAAAATCTAGACTCGCTTTTAATAAGAAAATATCACTTAAGAAACACTGATTTTTACAAACTTCAGAGATGAGAGTCCAAAGAGCTTAAGTTCATTGACATGAGCATCACAAATGCTAATTTATGAATTAATGTTTCAGGTGAAACAATTTCAACTGGTTTAATAGCGATTTAAATATTCTGATTGCTGATATTTATTTATTTAAATCAACAAAAATCATAAATCAGTCAATAATAATTTAAAAAGAACTAATTTCAGTGATTGAAGCCAATGATTTGTACTATTTTCAGATTAATTTATTTGTCTCAATAGCAACCATACAATGAAAGCAAGTAAATTAACACACGAAAAAGTCTTTAAATTAAAATAAACAACATCTCCATGCATATTTTAAAAGCACTATTTTTTATTTGATTTTTTTGAAATAAATAAATTCGGGATCATAGGAAATGTGATCCTATTAATTATGTCTCATGTAAGAGGTAATTACAAAATTTCGTAAGAGTCAAGACTCATAAAAAGAGTGAATTAATTAAAAAATACCTTCCAAAATTAGTTAAAATGCTCTTAGAGAAAAAAGGGCGCATATTTCAGAACTTTAATTAATTTTCATTCAATCTTCATAGACTGTTTTTATTTCCTGCAAAACGTAAGATTCCCTTATGATAGAGAATATCGATTGGGTTTTATGTTGTTGCTAAAAAGAGAAATTAAATCCTAAGAGCTCATATACCCACTTTTAAAATGAAGCAATTTAAATTCGCTCATGTCAAAGAAAAGAAAAAAAGAAATAATTTTATTCAAACAGTTTCATTTTTTTTCGTTAAAAGCATTTTATCTCTTCCTTTGATGTCGAGAAGTCGAAAAACCATTCGATTATCTCGCAACCGTTTTGTTAATCTAAGAGATATTGAAGTGATAATGAACTGCAGTATTATGTATGCTTTCCGAAATGCTTTACAAATTTTAATTTGTTTCTTTAAAGCTTCTTCCTTCAATCATTTCTGCGCAGTTTAAATTTCTTTTGTCGACATTATTTAAGGGAAGATTGAAATTAGGAAATCTCAAGCAGGTGTTCCCGTCTCTGTGTAAAATAATTCCAATCTTGCCTTAGCGACAATTGTAAAAATTTGAAATTAAATTTCTTTAGTTTGTAACTTGGACATTAAATAGAGAGAAATGATTGTTTCATTCTGGTTTTCAGTGAAATGAATAAAATAAATTGTTTTGGGAAAACAACAAAAATTATTGATTCGTGATTTCCATTGCGTTTAATAATCATGATATATTTCCGATCAGAAAATGCAAATCGGTTATTTATAGATATACCTCTTGATGATGGAAATAAAGATAGTAGTCATTATACAGAGCGCATTAACTTATCCTTTTTGTTTTGGCAGCATTTATGTATTTTGTCAGAGCATGAAAATGTATTAAAGAGAAATTTTCAATGTGATCTTATAAAATCTAAGTAAATAAGATATCCAGAAGGAAAATGCTCGGTTGAATGTGTTTTATGGAATTGGAAAGTCTTAGAAATCAGACCATTTTAAAGTGCACATGCTTATTAATTAGTTTCTAAAATAATTATGAAAATTATATTTTCTGCAACTCTTATTGAAAAAGAAAAGATCGATAAGTAAGAAAGGGCTATAATCAAGAATAAAAGTGTTTATAGAGGAAGATATCATGATTTTCTGAATTTTCGTTTTCAGTAATTTTCAGTTACTTACTGCTGGGTGATAAGCACTACAGCATTAGCATTTCAGTCGAAGGCATGCACTCGTAGAAATTAAAGCAATCTGTTTTTGTTTCAGATTATTTTGTGAGAAGTGGTCAATAGATTACCGCGTTTGGGTGTGAATTGCTTATCAAATTCAAAAACCATCGTTCACACTGTAAAACAATCATTTATTGGGTTAATCGTTCTAAGAGTTTCATAAATGAAAACAATACGGACTGATTATCAACGTAAGGTACGCAATCAAGAAAATATGGAAAGAGTTAGATTAACGACCTTACGAAGTTCACTCAGATATGCTCGGAGGCAGCTTGTAGAACTTCAATGCCTAACCAAAAATGGACAACATTTGGAAGATGCCATTTTTCCGTTCATGGATAGTGTTTTGTAATCACGAATGTTTACGTATCAATAATTTTTTTCTTGCTAAAACTATCAATTTTGCGATCATTTCGAGTGCATCCTATTATTCTGCTCCACTTGTATTACTGAAGCGTCGTGGCCTATGGATAAGTTCTTGGCTTCGGAGTCGTATACTTCCAGGTTCGAAACCGATTCTAATTAAGATCCGCCTTGTTCGTGGTGCACGTTCAATTGGTCATCTTCCCGCTCATGTTGTATGAAAGGGATGTGAGTGACGGTGTAGGTGTCGTCCCCTTCATCTGACCGCGGTTCACAATTACAAGGTTCATTCCAAAATTGCCTTGATGTTGCTTTAAAACGGGACTACCAAAGTTTCATTTTGACACACAGGGTATTTCAGACATTAGGAACAACTAAAAAAGTGAACATTTACAAAGGATTGAAGAAGAAAATATCCTGCTTGCGCCGAATTTATTGAACCATAATTTATCGTTTGTGTAGATTACCATTTAAGCCACTAGATGGATCTGTAGCTATGTTTTATCTAGTGGTAGCTATCTTAAATGGTTGATGCGTCTTATAAGGGTGCGTTACATAAGATGAGACAATAGTTGGCTTTAAAATGTGCAATGCATTAAAATCTATTCAGGAGAAAGTTATGAGATGTGGAACTACACTTTTTCACAATAACATTTTTGATGCTCTTGTTCTGCCTTACTGCTCATGTTCTGTCAATATACACTGTAAAAAAAATCCCGTAAAATTTACGGTTTTAAACTGGCAGCTGGGTTGGTTGTGCAAAACCGTAAAAGTTACGAAGTAAATCCGTAGGCACAACGGTTTTTTACCATACAGGAACAAGTTTTTCCCGTAAAAGTTACGAAGTAAATCCGTAGTCACAACGGTTTTTTACCGTATGAAATTAAGTTTTCTCCGTAAAAATTAAGTCATCGAAGTAAGTGACGTCATCGACTGAGTTGAGTTGTTTTTCTCCTTCTGTTCGAGTTCAAATATGCTGATGTGTATTATCAATTAAGAATATTAATTAATCAAGGCTTAATTATTAGTTTCAATTAGTTTAATTAATATAATTCTTAATTGAACTTACTTGGACGATTTCGATGCAAGATGGTGACAAAACTTCTAACTCCTCCGAGCCGGGGATCGAAACCGCGTTCATAGATATAAAAGGCAGCCGCTCTAACCACTAGACCACCGGAGACTTCATAAAATCAAGTAAAAATAATCTATTTGAGTTTTAAAGTCACTATAGCTCTAGTGGCGCCACCTAGTGGTGTAAAAATCAACTATTGCCAGAACATGTTTTTTAAGGTTAGCTTTCATGAGTGACAACAGGTTACTGAAACATGTGTAAACAATAGCGGAGATGGAACCCTATTAAGGGGACTTGGCACCCTAAGAATTCCGGAAAATCAATGAAAATATCGATTTTCAAATTTTGAGTGGAAAATGATCCTTGAACCTTTGACTTAATAATCTGAAAGTTTCAAAACAATCAGACAAATATTTTGTGAGATATGAAATTATTTTGTCTAACATTTCATCACGTGCCACGCCCACTTTCAATGTTTAAATCCTGCATATTTCATGTGTAAGTTGCAAAAAC
Source organism: Araneus ventricosus (assembly GCA_013235015.1). NCBI lineage: Eukaryota > Metazoa > Arthropoda > Arachnida > Araneae > Araneidae > Araneus > Araneus ventricosus. Next base: position 6,677 of record BGPR01007784.1, on the reverse strand, counting down.
ACCTAATTTTTTCAATAAAAGCAAAGCAAGATAGTTGTTTCAAACAGTAGCCGTTTAATCTTTGTTTGTTTATTGTTTTACTGCTTTCGCTTCTTTATTATTCATGAAGCATATCGTCATCGTCATCATCAACACTGCTTTCGCTTCTCATTTTTTTTGAATTTCTCACTGCCAATAAAATTTCAATAAAATGGTTTTAAATTTTTTCTCTGTTATAATGGATATTTGATAAATAGTACTGCAGATCATTTATTAAATATTTTGACTAAAAAATTTGAAAAAAGTGAAATTTTTCGCATTTTTTTAAAAAAAATTCTAATTATCCCTATAAATGAAGATGCTAATTAATAATTATAGTAATAAAAAATATGAATAAAATTGATAACTTAGGACTCGCAAATGTCAGGTTATTGCTCTGAAAAAAAACTAGCTTGATATAAGTTGTTTTTATTACAATTTTGTTGTTTTTAAAACTTTAAAGCTGCTTTTCTCAGTTTGCTTTTTTCCAAAATTGTGTCTTCTACAAAATGAAAAAAGTCGATCTCTTTTTATTCTAATTACTTGAAA
>BGPR01007783.1:17685-68650 GCA_013235015.1 Araneus ventricosus | reverse complement strand
TACGTAATTTGTTAATGAAAATGAACTTTTCCTTTAAAAAAAAGCAATTGTATGATTTTCTAATACGGTATTATTAGTCCGAATGACAGTTTCGTTCTTTTCAAGATTTTAAATAATGGTGTTCTTATGTAGGAGAAAAGTGAACAAACATAATAATTGAAACCAAAGTCTCATGCGAAAGGGAAATTAAATAATTATTTCAAAATTTATCAATACTTGTATTAATAGCTATCGGTTGCATATAATTCAATGCTACCATAATAATGCAGAGAAACTGATAATTACTAATTTGCTTTGATTCATGGATAATCATTTACACCACATTAGGGAATTTCAGCATCCTTAAACAATGATTTGAAATTTCTTCCAAAAATTTCACAAATCCTTGTATAATACGCGATATACTCGCAATTAAATAATGAGATTAAAACTAAATTTAATTTTTTTTGAAAATCCATGCCGCATAAAACAGTACAGTAATTTAATTTTTACATCTTAAATACTTAAAAAGTATTTTCATGGCTTATAAGCGTGAAAAAAAACCCCGATAGATTAATTTCTAAACTCTATTATAATTTGTTTCTTGTTAGCTTCCTTGCATTTGAAAATTAAGCGACAAAATTCTGCCTTCGAATTTCAGATTCGATTCCAATATAAATTATGAATATAATAAAAGAAACTTCAAGTGAAATGGACTTTAAAAAATGGACTTTCTTTACTTGCTGTAAAATAATAATTTATCCAGCCTTTAATTAATTCATAGAGAATTCGCGGCGTGAAGAAACATTTACCACTTTTTTATTGAAAAAGCACATTGCAGAAAAGAATTTAAATAAGTGCATGAAAAACCGCATTCGTTCAGGACCGATTGTCCAATACTAAAGGGAGCTCGCACAAATTCAAGAATAATACAGGGGTGAACTACAAAATAATTCAACATCTTACAAAGAAATAAAGTGATTCTCCTTCAGAACAAAAGGATGACAAAAGAGAAATCTAGATATAAAAATTAAAATAAATTACCTACTATTAAAAATATAAAACATCTAATTAATAATTTGCTCGTAAAAATAACTAATAATAGTACTAATTCTGAATCCTATTTTCTTACTTCTAAACCTCGTTATAAGGAACATTAGTTATAATGAATTTTTTTTATGGCTCACAACTTAACTCAAATTCGAATTGGGTAAGTTTATACTCTTAGATGAGAACGCTTGTTATAAATAGCTAGGATACAGAAAACCGAAATTTTCCGTATAATTTGAGTTTCTGTTTTTCTGAAATTGTATTCAGATATGACGAAAGTTATTTAATTTTCGCTTTACACCTCTCCAGATGAATTTTTTTCATGGATGAAAATTTTACAATTCTTAACTCTTTCAGTCTCAAATATTAACAAAGGGTTTCCCTCTGACAGAGAATAAGCTGTTTTATCTTTGATACTAAGGTAGTAATGAATATTCTTTTGAAATAAATAATTCTTGGCGGAAAAACTAATGAATTTTATTTAAAGTACAAATTTTAAGTCATATAAATCAGCAAGTATTTTTCAATTTCAAGAAAATATAAGTAATTTGAAATGAAATTTCAAAATAGAATTAATCTCTAAACTTATTTTTTAATAATGAACTATACATTTGACTTTATACTTCAACTCCGTATAGCGTCATTTCAACATATAATTAAGAGCATCCTTGGAAAAAATTCGTATAAATTCTCAATTCTCCCACATAATTGGTAATAATAAAAATGAAGGCGCAACTAACAGATCAATACCTCTACATTTTAATTAAAAGAGAGATCGACATTCCTGCAATACTTGAAACTATTTTTATTATTTTATAAATGGGAATACCCAATAACGTTATAACTGCCGTCATAATAACATAATGAAAGTTAAGATCTAGCATTTAAACATTTAACACAGATTTTAGAAATCTTAAAGCCATAAATATTTTTACTCGGTTAAGTCGTCAATAGCTTAGCCTTTTAGACAACTTTATTTCCCATCAGAATTGCTATTTAAAAGTCGCAAAAATCATATAATGTCGGGGAAAATTTAAATTTATCTCAAAAAAGAATTCGGAAAATAAGGATTTAATACTCTGGATCCCTGTTTGTATTAACTGAGTCCTCTTTGTTAATTTATTTTGGAACAGAATTATTTCATCGATTTTTTTTTTCACTTTAAAAGTTGCTGGTCTAGCAGACCCGAATCTCAAAAAACTACAAGGGTCCAAGCTGGTTTGAATTTCAGCCTGGACAAAACAAGCTATGCGTATCTATAATAATCATTCTTCACAACTTAATTTTGAGAAAATGGCAATGAAAATATTGAAACACACAAAAGTGAGACTATGGTAACAGAAAGAAAAAAAAAAGAAGACAAGCCAGAAAAAAGAGAACTTTGGAATGTATCACACAACGATGAAGATATTTATTTAAAGCATTTTTTAAATTTACTAATAAATAATACTCTAAAAATTATTTTGAATGTTAGTTTCAATGAAATTAACTGCTTTGTCTATTCTACTTCTGAAACTTAAATAAAATGAGTTTTTGATATCTGGAATTAAAAAAAAATATTATTTTAAGCACAGGAGAGACACTTTCCGTTTTGGAACATTTATTTTTGCAATTTTGTATTTCTATTAATCGTAGAAATAAAAAGAGTCACTTACAACTCGGTACTTACGAATATTAATTCCGAGGACTTTTAAACAATAGCAACATGAAATCTAAATTACATTAACTAATATAAAAGTCCACATTTTAGTACCAAGTTTTTTAATGTGTGTAACACATGTAGCAAATTCATGTGTTTCGATATAGCCGAAAGCTTATTTTCTGTTGAGACAACGAAAAATTTTAAAAAGCCGTGAATAGCGTTTTAATGTTTTATCGCAATTGAAGAAATTATTTGTGAATATGAATACATTAAAATCTAATTTTAAAAATTAATAATGAATTATATATTTATTTTAAACGTTTATCTCTATAAATCACGAATTTTGTCAAATTATAAATATTTTAATACAAAATAATGCATCACATAAATTACTACAAAAATAAAAGAGAAATACAAGTCATGAAAATCTAAATAAAAAGATAAGAAAATAGATTTATTTATAATTTAAATACGCATAAAATGAGGAATATCTCGGAAAGGAATTATCTACGAAACTTAAGAAATAACTGAAAGTCATTAATTCTTTAGTTTTATTTAAAAATCCATACATCGCTAACACCACGTTTAGAAATAATTGCTTAATTATAATAAGAATGAAATTTTTACCTCTACAATTCTAAAACAAATATAAGTACACATAATAATAATTCTAAAATATTTTACCTAAATGGAATTTTTAATTTGAATAAAAAAAGCTATTTTAAAATTTATAGACACTATGAAGAATTTATCATACAACATGCACTAATATTCACAAATAAATGAATTTTTTCATAAAGCACAGCAAATTAATAAAACAAACTAAATGAGACACACTCACCAAATTATTGCAGGGTTGTCACATCTAAATACTAATTTTTAATTGCCAGCTAAATCTCATACTCTCCATTCATAAAAGAATAATACTACGAAGAATAAACAAATCACTATCAAATTAAATTGGGACAGAAAGGCTTTCCTAACTTTTTCATTAAGAAGGGGGCTCCTGATTTAGAGGCGAGTTCGGGAATACTGCGCACTTTTCGGAGGACCAAAAGTTGTCTGAGAATTCCTGGTCACGTGACGAAGGCCTTCGCGCTTCTCCTCTTCAATGAGCGACCATGAGAATACGAACATGGCAAACTTTGTGAAAAACTGGTTTGCAAGCGTTGGCGTCTTTCCGACAGTCCTTGGCGACTTTCAGAGGAAAAAGTCATGACTATGAAGGAGGACAATTTGAGGCTTTCATTTTAAATTCATTGGACCCAAAATATTATTACAAAGAAACAGAGAGTTACAAAAATAAAATTATGGTTCATAAATATTCAGTTTATAAATTAAAAGTTGATTCAAATATTTATTGGCACCTGATTATGGAATACGCCAGAAATTTGAGAACTTCCAGCCAATGATTTCGCCAAAGAAATCGTCATTTCTTGGCAATAATATTTCATTAACTAATTTAAGTTTATCAGAGCAGAAAAAAATAATAACATTCGAACAAGACATTAGCCATAATTTTTCGCATGTAATAATGTTACAAAGTTAAAATAGAATCGTCAATATGATTTTAAACTTAACATTCATCATAGGTGATTTTCTGAAATTATAGTCATTGACTTTATATTCATGAATTGATAACTCTTGTCAAAAATTTGGATACAGAAGAATTTAATAAAATGTGCTGCTACTTAATACAGAAAATTTCTATCGATATAGGCTAAAAAGGCAGGAATATATAGAACAACATATTCAAGTTTGTAAACACTGCAAAAATGAGTATAAAATAGTCTCAGATAACAAACAGAGACGCAGAACATATTTATTAAAAGTTTCACGTAGAAAAGTCTTGCATCACAAAAATACTTATAACCTTTTCACTTAATTTTCATATCGTATAACATTTATTAATAAATCAAGACTTAAAATTATTGAATGACCGAATGAATTATTCTTCAAAATTTTGGTTGCTGAAGATAGATGTGATATTTAAAAAACTTTGTGAATTATTATGCAACAAAACTGTGCCATATTTCGAAATTTCGTTTTTAATATTTCTATCTTCCTGTAATGTTCATCGTCTTCGTTCAGAATTTCACATTTCTATTTATTTACAGCAATCTCTTATTGTACAGTCAAAAAATTTCGACGAATATATGTCAATTTTACATTCATTATTTCTGCTAACATCATTCTTTTTATAATTATGTTTATAAACATAAGTAACAGAATCTTACGTTTTCACAAAAACTGAGATTATAAGCACCAAACAAAATATAGTTTCATATTTTAAGTAAATCATAATATAAAATATTGTAAAGAAAAATAGGTAAGCACAGACGGAATTGAAATAAATTAAACTATACTGCTTTAAAACTAATCATATCCAATACAAGGTTATTAAAAGAAATAATGAAACAAGTATCGAGATTAAAAGAAAAAGCATATGAAAATTTTCCAATACCTTTTGAATTAAGGAATTCCTTTGACTTAAAATTTAAAAAAAAACTTCAGCAAAGGAACAATTCCAATCCATTATAATCATTAAATTAAAATAGAACTTATGGGAATATTATAAGAAAACATGGAGAACTTACTAGGCTTTTGTGTTAATTTACATAAATCGATAGAATGACCAGATAAATTATTACCCAATTTGCTGGACAACGCAAATTAAAAATTCACAGCATTTTTTCGCCATAAAATGTAGAATTATATTACTAAAAATTTTCAAAACCATGTCGAAACAAAATTATTAATTTACTTAATTGAAGAAATTAAGTAAATTAATAATTTTGACTTGGAAGTGTTATAATTGTTCTTATTCATTCCTTCAACAACTTTAAAAAATGAATAAGAACATTTATAGCACTTCTAACTAAGCTCTTAAATGTAATTAACCAATTTAATGGACGAATTACTGAATATCATGACGAGTAAGAATAAAAATTAATTTTAATTCGAACTTAAATTTTGCCATCACTTAAAAAATGAGGAATTTTGATTAGAATTCTCAACGTAATTCTTGTTGATTAAAAATGTTTTTGAAACAAATTTTCATTATTTATTTAATTTGAGCTTATAATATTAATATATTTAATTTCTATTCATTTCGAAGGAAAGTAGTAATATTGCATTTCCATAAAAATTTAGCATTTATTTTGTAATCAATAGAATCTGTAATATTTACCATTACATTCATAACCCTATAAAAATTGACAAGACTTATAATTTATACTAAAAATTCTTACGTGTTACTATAACTACATGCTATTACAATAGAAGTTTTTCCAAAAATGTTGAGAAATTAATTGTTTCAATTTACGAATATCTGTTAGAAGTTAACTGTCCGTACTCTTTCAAAAATAAAAAAAATCGAAAAATTCTTAAATAAATAATAAAAAAGTAGTTACCATGATATAATGCACTTTAAATTAGCAAAATTACTCGGACAGAATAATTTTTATAGAGTATGAATATCATAATTTGCACGAAACGTACAAAAGCAAATTTCTCAAAAAGTTAAACAGTTATAACAGTTGATTAGCATTATAAGCACAGTAAAAACACTGGTTAACCGAACTCGGATTAACCGAATCGAGGGATTATCCGAAATGCCACTGAAATCGCAAATCCAAAATAACATACTCTGTACTGCATGGGAAAATGGCAAAGGAGAGATTTTATTGCAACGATATCCCCACTTTTTTTCTTTTAAGCCTCCCCAATAAGGTCAGTGATTAATTTTAGATTGCTAAAATTAAGATTAAAGGGTATTAACAATATTAATTACGATACTGTTTAGTTGTGCCTGTAAGGCGCATTGCCCCTGCTGGAGGGTTAACTTTAATAAAGATCTCATGCGTAGCATACGAAGAGAGTTTTGAATTCGTTTTGCACTCAAAACATTTCAGAATTACATTCTGTAAGTAGATACAAAATAGTAAGAGATGTACATGGCTTAACAGAAAATTTCGTAATCCGACACGGCTCGCTCCTCTTTACATCGTTTATACGGGTTGTATTGTAAATAATATGCAATTGTGCGTAAATAATATGCAATTGTGCGTAAATAATATGCAATTGTGCGTAAATAATATGCAATTAAAGCGTAAATAACATATCTTCTGCAATACGTTTTTAGAGAATTCTGTAGCGCAGAAGGTTAATAATACAGTCAGTGATATCAGTCTAATTAAATCAAAGTTCGACTAGTTCACGACGATGCTTCTTTTATATCAGTAACCTCGAGCCAAATTCTCCCATTTTTCAAATATATACGAAACGAATTCATTCGAGCCGAAATTAGTTCGAGTTATCAAGAAACTGTATTATCCGAAAAATATTCCGATATGTAGTATGGGTGTTTAACTAATACTTAGATCATATAGAAAACCACCTTTTTTATGAACTGTGCACACCTTCTCTTTGACTTTCACACACACACACACACACACAAAAAAAAAATACCTCCCCCCCCCAAAAAAAAAAATGCAATTTCAGGTTACATTTTCGTTTACAGTACGTATACTGTTCAGCAACGGATTCCGAGACTACCACTTTTGGACAATTTTACAACGGAAAGGGGTATCAGGCAATGAGTCATATGAGCGCATTTCTGGAGTTCTTTGTTAGATCACGCTCAGTAAAATGTACATATCACCCTTCCATTCTTCATTTTCACCCTATTTTGATGAAAATAACTCACCCGGCGCATGCGCGAAAGCGCGGAGGGTTTCCGCATCCGTTGCTAAACAATAATAGAGTACATATTTTGTATTTTCCACATTATTCATAGTAATTTTACATATACAAATTGAATTTTGTGTTTTATGAACAATTTTTATAACCCGTTTGAATTAACATAGTGCTAAAAAATATAAATCCGACTTACGACATGTCAGTCGGAATGGAACTCGGTCCAAGTCGAGGAAAACCTATCTTCATAAAATTAAGCATAATAAATCAATAACACACCTACTTTTCATTTACTTAACACTATGTTTACCGGGTGGGTCATTTTGACCCATTTCGAATACGGTATATAAGATATGTCGGTAAACCTAATGTTCAAGTTCAGTTGATACGAATGATAATCAAAATACGCTGAAACTTTTGTAAAAAGGAAGAAAAAAATTGGAATGGAATATACTTATAAAATTTTTGTGCTGATTGATTAAAAGATAATTAGAAATATTAATGTTCTTCAAATGAAATGTACTTTCCCCATTCTTTTCGAACATTCTACATTTTCATCACATTTTTCGTGAATTATTTCAGTATACAAACTTTTAATTTGTTTTAACTCAAAATTTTGCTGTGTTTTAGTAAGAACTGAGAATGTCTAACTATATGTAAAATCTCGAAACCTGTTTCAGCTTTTGCTACCAATTCTGTTAGATTTAATACTTTTATATATCACCGTGTGCTTGGCGCATCATAGCCATATCTGGGCCATTAAACTGCAAACTAACGAACTAGGATTATTATTTCCATTAAATGGAATATCATTAATTCCTCTATTTCGGACTTCCACTTTAACAATAGACGGATTAAAATTATTCAAAATTTATTTTATATGTGGGCTATTTTACATTCGCCGCATTTTCATGAATTTTAAATATTGAGATTATAATCCACATAAGAAATACTCGAACTTAATGAAAATAATATTGAACTCACAGTAGACTTCATCAGAATCAGGAAGGAGATACAACCAGCGATTGATGTTTTTTCGATCATTATTCTCTTTTCTAAGTCACACCTCACATATTTGTATACCTAAATTCCATTGAAAATAAGTATTCAAAAATTCTTGCGGTTCTGAATGTCGTTATATAGTATTTTCGAAATATCTATGTAACGACATTCATAAAATTCATTCTAAAAAATCAATCTGGTTTACTATGATAAAAATCACGTTTAGAATAACTAGAACCTTTTACATAAGAACATTCCTTACATATATATATATATATGTTTCACAAAACCAGATTGATTTAAAAACATCACATTTATTATCAAAGAAATACTTTTAAAGCCACGCAATTGACCACAAAAATTTTAGTCTAACCGCAGTTACAAACAGAGCATACTAATTATTCAAAAATAAATAATGATTGCTTTAAATTATGTCAAACTTAGAAAGCATGACTGAATAACACAGATTTAGATGAAACCTTCATTAATAGATTGTGATTTAATCCTGTCATTACTAATCAGTAAAGGGGAAAACACTAAAAATTAAAAGAAAAATATTCGAATTTTTATAGCTCATATTTAAACTGGTTGGCCTCTTATGAATAGAGTTTTTGTGAGAGACAACATAATTTCTTGGTTTCAGTACTTCACTATACAGTTTCAAAATCACTATCGTTACAGAAAGAGAATATAATGTGAAGTTTTTGTAATCCTTATGCAAAATCGTTCGAAAACAAGAGGAATATCGTTGTTCCTAACAACTGTAGAACAGATATGTACTTCGGAAGAGGTTTTTACCAGAAACCTGGCCAACATTTGTTTTGCACATAGAAAAAAGCTCTTCATCACACCTCTTGAAACTTTTATCTGTTTAGATTAACTACCATAAATAATTTTTCAATCTGCTGTTGCTCAGATCTTCAGGTTTTCGAAATAGCAACTTCAATAATTTTTTACTCTCTGTCGTATTATTTTAAATATTGTTAATCCTAAATTGAAAAGAATACAATATAATTTTTATGTTGAAAGCTTTAAAATGAATATAACAATAAAAATCTTAAGCATTTGATGGTGTTAATAATGCAAGAGAAGATTTCGATGTAGAGAACATTTATATTAATTTTTAAAAATATGTCAGAATACTATCTCATTTTTATCTTAACTTTTTTAAAAGTGAGTATTATTTTCAAAAGATCTAACAAGTTTTATGATGTAAATGATTTTTTTATACATAGAACGTTCATATAATTTTTAATAATATTATTCGATACGAGAATGTAAATTAATTAATTCTTTGTTCTAAATAGGTTTCAATATTCGATAAAATGTTGCACTATATTATACTTAAATACTGCTAATTCTGTACTGAAAAGAATAAAATCCAATTTTTTATCTTGAAAACTCTAAAATGAATATAACTACAAATGTTTTTAGTATTTGATGTGTTAATATTGTGCGAGGAGGAGTTCAAATTATAGAACATTCGTAATAATTTTTAACAATACAGTAATATCTCGGTTTCCGTTGCATTCGATTTTCGTCGATTTATTCCACGAAAAATTTGTCTCGGTTTTCGTCGTTTGCTTCGGATTCCGTCAGCTGCTCACGTGATCTCGCCGCTATGAAAACAAACGGCGAATGAGAAAGTTCGACAAGATTGGGAGCAAAAAATTTGTTTCCGAATGCAAAAGATTGCGTAGAATCATCAAGCCTTCAGCTTTGATGAAACTGTCCTCTTTCGGAAGAAAATGTCAAAGAGAATGTTTATCACACAGGAGGAAAAGGTACTGCCAGGTAATAAGCCTATGAAAGAGTCAAACTCTTTTGTTGGGTAGTAACCAGAAACTTCTAAAGTTTTTAGCAGTTTTATATTCATGTTATATTAATATCTTACTGTTTTTAGTATTAAATACTATATTTATTCTCTACAAATGTGATTTTTGTCTGTATTTTGGATTCTAGAACAAATTAATTGGATTTCCATTGATTCATATGAAAATAATTGCCACGGTTTTCATCAGTTCCGGATTTTGTCGATTGTTTTTGAGCGAATTAACGACGAAAACCGAGGTATCACTGTATATAAATTTTGTTTTTCTCTTATAATTTCTAATACAAAATAAGCACAAAAAAACCCTAATGCTTTATGACGTAAAAAATATAAATTAATTATTTTGTTTTACAGAACAAATATATAATGTATCGGTATTCTTCTATACATTAATGTAAAAATTTGCTCTTCTTTCTATATTGGTTTCGATCTCCAATAAGATTTGAATTTCACACAGCTCAAAAATGAGCAGAAGTACTGGAGATAGGATCTATCCTCATAGCTAAACATCATCAGACAGATTCCGACGGTTATTCACCGTAGTTGGAAAAAAAGAAGTCGAGCCAAAATATAGAGTAAACTTTGTTTCAAATGGTCCTTTCTGGCCGCAAAATACGTCAGGCGTTTCATAATTCGTTTACATACATAATATTTTTTCTCACTCCACCTTTCCTATTTTGCTTTTTTTTCTGCAAAGGAGATTCACCGTTTCAATCAACACAGAGTTTCCTCCGTACCAGACATAAACGCTTTTTTTTTCTCTGAACTTTTACCGGTGAGAGAAAAAAATAGTCTGACTCTTAGAATAGAACAGACGAATGAGGTAGTGAGGAGTCCACAACATAAACTCCAGTGACAAGTTGATTCAGCATCAGAGGAGCAATAACTTACCTACGCACCAATTTAACTGTCGCTAAGCTGCCAACTCCTCTAAAAATGCTCGGATTGCAACTTAAGACCAGTTCCACTCCAGTAAATCTGTCTCATTAACTCAAAGGGTAACTCAGTTTGAGTTAGAGATGCATTTAAGATTTTTAGGAAAATGATTGAAGAATTTAATATTTTAAGACCATTTATTACGTTGTAATTACTATAAGGAGTAGAAAGCTGTAGTTTTTATTTACTTGAAAAAATGCAAATAATTCACACAAATAAAACAAATGATAAAGAATACGAAAGAGAAAAAGACAACAAAGATTGCCATTCGATTTCAAATAAAACACTGAATAACAGATTGCAAAAGATAATCTTAAAAAGTAACGAATATGGTGCAAAGTAATGTAATACAAACTTCTGGATTTATTTTAAATATTACCAAAACTTTACATAAAGTCTAAATTTGACATGCTTCAATTAGAAAAGTTACCTGGTACTTTCCATTTAACCATAATTTAATAATGAAAAGCCGAGAATTGGAAGTTTTTAAAAGAATAATTTTCTCAGACGATTTTTTTCGCTAAAAGTTACACTTATATTACTTTTAACCTTCATCTTTAGTTTTAACATTTAAAAACCATATTAAATATTACGTTTTAACCTTCATCAATACGAATAAGAACATTAATAAATTCAAAATGCAATAAGAGGCAGATTTGATTCATGCCGTTTAAGACTTGCTAACATAAGCTTGCAAGGAAAATCGTTTGATAATCTTATCAGAGAATGTAACAAAATATTAAGTTCACAAAGCGAAATTAAACCTGTACATCTGAAATATTAGTTCAAAGTTTATACATCATTTGTTAGATTTAAGAGTTTTTTTAATATTATATTGCAATTCTAGGTCTTTTTTAATAGATGATGATCACGAATTATCGCATTTTTAGGCTTTTAAACTAAAATTTAATCATTAATTAGCTTTATAATTTGACACAAAAATTACGTAGAATCCATAAGCACCTCAAGTATTCTATGCCTTCTTAGAGGAATGAAAACGACAGCCCCTTTCCAAAACAGAGGGGGGGGGCGTCTTATTAGATAGCAAAAAAAAAAAAAAAAATGCCATCCTTAAGGGCTAATGTCTGACCATGATTGATAATTTAAAATTTGACTAAATTGGCTTGGGGGTGAGCTCCAATGCTAATATTTTAAGACATCACTGTTCATGCGAGAATAAATTTCTAATGCTCCATTTTTCCACTAATTGTGTTATAAACAGTCTATTGTACAACAGATAGCTTAAGAAACAACTATCCACATTTGGATATAGTTTTCAGAACTGAAATCGAAATCCATAAAACCGAAATTAGTTCCAGTAGCAAAATTGCGGCTAATTAACGTGCCAGATAATGTACGTATGCAAAATGTAAGAGACTACATAAAAAAATATTTTTATCATTACCGCTAAATTTTGCCACATAGTTTTAAAAATCATAAATTGAATTATTAACGAAGAGTATTTTTTTCACTCTTCGATAAAAGTTCACTTTCAAACATTGCAATACCTTAAAAACAAATATCTTCCAGCATAAAGCATGCGAGACATCCTTCAAACAATAAAGAGTTAAGTTTTTTGCGTTACAAGAGGATAAAGAAGGATAAGTTGAACTCTTGTTTAGTGCTCCGGTAGCTCCTCTAAAAATAAAGAAGCGATCTCATGATTGCGGTTAGCACCTTATCTGTCAAGATTCAAGTAGAGACATCTGCTTGGGAAAAAGACGCTAAATTTAAGTTCCACTTGTGGAAACGGCGGTTAGGGGGTTCTAAAGAAATTATGATTAATTCTTCCCTTTGTTCAAGCCGCTCTGCTTTGCTATAGATATTTGCCCATTGATAATGCAAGTAGGTGTATTAACAATAAATTACATATTGCTCTTTAAACTCACTTCAGCTCAGCAAATGTTTCGAAAATTGATATGGTGGAATAAGGGAAATAACAAGTGTGTTTTATTTTGACCAGAAGTCCCGAGTAGGTTTGTGTGTCCCGTAAATTTAGACTGTATGTCCTGAATTTGTACCACTTTTTTGCTTATAATTAATTAGTTCATATTAAGTTTCAAGAAACCATAATAAATTCGGTTTCATATTTTAGAAAATTTGTCTTTACAAGCTTCTTCTCTCGGTTTTTGCTATACACAAAATACAATTGATGTGATTAAATTTTATGTATACACTCAAGCCATGATTTTAAGTGACAGTAGTAAAGTGACCACACGTCCCGGCTTCCGATATCCTGCCCCGCTGGATGTCCATATCCAACATAATCTAAAGAATCCTCGGTTGATGTTCATAAAATCTGGTCATTTAATATTTTTTCAGCTTAAAATCGCCATTATAAAGGAAAGTGTGAATTTTTTTTTAGCTCTGAAATAAACATTTTATTTTAGTAAATATTGAGGAAATGAATTCAGAATATTGCTCGAAAAACAGATATTTAATGAATTATTTTAGTGATAATTCTAAAATCGGATTTTCATTTAGTATACATAAAGGAAATAAAATTAAAAATGCTTTTCAAAAATATCAATATATTTATTAAGAAGCAATTTTCATCATTTAGTTTAATGTTGATATTCTATTTTCAAATCGCTTCCAAAAAACAGTCTTACGAAAAAATGTTTTCATAAATTTGAAATAAACATCAAAATATCATAAGAAAATTTGAAAAATCAGTTATTCATTTTCGCGTTTATGAAATTATTTATTTTTAAATCATAAAATTAACACGAAGCATTTTATGCACGCTAGAGAACAGAAGTTCCAAACCAATGCAATTTATTACATATTTTACAAAACGCCTAAAGTGAAAAAAAAAATATTTTTGAAAATTTTGAAGGCGTTTTCATATATTTTCTTTCATAATTTGAATTATACATTTCTTTCATATTAAAAACGTAATGTTCTTCAAGTTCTTTTTAAGGAAAATATAACATCGAACTAAGCTTTCATTTTATAAGAAAGAGATAAATTTGAATTAAATCCAACATCATTTCCTTCTACCGCTTGAAAAATTTTATCCTACTTTTCCCTGCTATTTAAAACTTTTTCTTAAAAATAAAATTTCAAGTTCCCATTCTTTACGTACCCGAATCAACACAGAACTAATGTTTATCCAAAAACAATTCACTGCTAAGTGCACGGAAGTGAAAAGCAGGTGGTAAGAGATGTTGCATTATAAAAACAAAGGAAAACACTTCCGAATTAAAACAGCTGCCGAAATCTGTTATAAATGGTACAGCAGCTGGGATTTAACTTTTCCTGGGTAACTACGAAAAGGGTTGCCACGACGAACTAGTTATTTTCATGTTTCCCGAAAAGAAGCCAAAGATTGATGTTTATTTACTGTTTGGCGAACAAAAATTGAGTGCTCTTCTGGTACAAGTAAACAGAAAAATTTAGGAGAAAATGCTCATATTGCTTTAGCAACATAACAGTTCTGAACTTTCCCCGCCATAGCAGCTCCGCAGATATGAAGGGGATTCCATACTGAAGTCATACTTGAAAAGTTAATTCAATTTTTAAAATCATATTCATCCTTTCGCAAACATAGGTAGGTTTTTAGAAATATGTATCTAAATACAATCCAAAGAGATACTTGATTTAATTAAGATGTTTCTTAACACAATTTGAAAAGACAGA
This sequence comes from Araneus ventricosus, assembly GCA_013235015.1. Taxonomy (NCBI): domain Eukaryota; kingdom Metazoa; phylum Arthropoda; class Arachnida; order Araneae; family Araneidae; genus Araneus; species Araneus ventricosus. Next base: position 53,870 of record BGPR01007783.1, on the reverse strand, counting down.
AAGAAAAAGGTTTCTTCATATTCACAAATCACATGTAAGCTTACAGTTATAAATCTAAACATTTTTATTTCGAATATTACCAAGCCGCACATGAAATAATTAATAGTAATTATATATTTGCCGATAATGTAACTTAAAAGAAGTGTATAGATACTTAAATATGCAAATATTACGAAATTTAGAATTTTTCTGTAGCAGATGATGGGAATATAAAACACATTTATAAGTAAAAATTATGACAGTGCAAATTGAAATTACTTTATGAGAGTGAAACAAAATAAGATCATAAAAAAGTTCACCAAAATAAAAGAATACAGTATTAAACCGCATTTATGCTCCCGTCTTGAACGTTTTCTCATAATTTGTAACACGCTTAGTTGGTCCCCTCAGATTTGAAGAGCACTTTTATTTATGTAAAGCTGGACATTCACGAGCGCTCTGCTCCACACCATTTGGAGCGCCGCACCAGACCGTTCCAGTTTTCACCCCATCCATTTTGTGGGTCATTCATGAAGGTTCCATGGAATCCACACAACCGGTCACTACAATCCCCTAGGGCAACTGTGCTTACCCCTCCTCCGGCTTTCAAAACGGGACCTCTCCGCCCCGCTTTCCCGAAAGAACTTTACTCCCCTCTCCCCTTTTGTGTTTTCGCTTTTGTGAGAGAGTATCGCTCCTCTTTTCCAGGATCGTAATTTAGTTTTATGACCGAATACGCCAAATGGAAAACGAACGACGTTGGATTTCCAAATTTTTCGACCTCTGGGTCCCTTCACAAGTGATAGAACCTCCTTCAAGAGCAGTGGCGGATTTTGGCAACATTCGGCCACTGGCGCAAGATTACTTTGAGGCTCCTTCCCAATGTCGTAAATTCGCCGCCAGATTAGCACTTTGATGTACGTGAAATAGATTTCGAGGCCCCTCAGAGTCTTGAGGCACGAGGCAAACGCCTCTAACGCCTGTGAGAAAAACCGCCACTGTTTTTCGCACAGGCAATCGGGCCGTGGCCTGGTGATAGGCTATTAGGACTCCGACTCAGTATTGGAGCTATTGCAGCGGCTGTCATTCAGATGGCTAGGATGCTACAGCAGAGCGGGTGTAGATCCAGTTTTCTGGTTACACAACTATTAGATATTCCCCTGGTCCTTTGAAAAGTATGAAAAAAGGATAGTATTGTATTTACTCAAGAGGGGCGCGAAGGCCTGTTGATAGATTCTCGAGTTCGAAATCCTATTTCACTGACGATCAGCGACGTACGAGGGCTGAGAGCACGCTAAATCTGCCACACTCCAGCTGGTGTGGTATGGAAACTGGGGGGATATTACCGCCTCAAATGTCGTCATCGTGATCAGAAAAAGGTACAAAATTCCGTTTCAAAAAAAAAACCATCGTTTAACTTAAAAAGTGGGTTTAATTTAACTACACCAAACTATTTATTCCTGAAATACTTTCATAAACAACCCTTTTAAATTTTACTTTAAATTAAAATCATTCAAATAATGTCCTAATCCTTTTTAATTCAGAAAAACGAATAACAGAAATTTGAAAGATATATATAATTTTTTCATCAGAATAATACAAATCTGGAAATCATTTCTTCACAAATAATTAGAAAAAAATTTACAGTATGCTTTGATGGAAAAAAAAATAAGGTTGAGAGCAAATATCTAATATTCCGGACTTTACTGTCCTTTTCAAAAAGCCGTGCCTACCACTTTCGGACGATTTTACTCAGCAGAGGGGTGATTCGCAGAGAATAAGAAGGGCGATTTTCCTGATAGGCATGTTTTTCTTTCAGTTATTCTTCTCCGACTTCCTATCCATTTCCTTCTAAATCTACCATTTTGGTACCACCTGGTTTTAATTCGAAACTATCCTTTTTAAACTATCATTTTTAATTTTCAGTTTAAAATAAAAGATATCTTCGGTCTTTCATCTCACCCCTATATTAGTGAGATCAATGCGTGCAAGGTGTCGGTATCTTAAAACAGATAATAGTCATGCTTTTATTAGTATATTCATCAGCACACTTAGTACAATCGATATTGTTTTATTCCGAATCACTCATTTGTTAATTTGTTCCATTTCCTATAAATAATTTGATTTAAAAATATTCAAGTGACCAGATTTTCATTTCTATATAAGCATAATCACTTAAATCCTAAACCATGAAATAGTAAAAAACATCTTGAAGCGCCAATTATAACATAACGATTAAATGGTGGGAACTTTTGACAATGTGTTGCCACAGAAAAATTTTTAAATCAAAGAATAAATTTATTTCCCACGGTCATCTCATGCATAAGACCTTTTCAACTTGTGTTTAAGAATATTTGTGTTAATTGACAGGACCATTTTTTAAAAACCGTAGATAATTATACAAAATCATACAAATAGAAAACAGTAGTTTTTAGATGAAAAATTTCGAAACAAATTACGATGGCAGCATAAAAGAAAATTTTTAGAAACAAAACTTACAGGCACTAAGTTTCGAAATGAAATATATAGTGATACTTACATTCCAACACAGAGGTTCCCAGACTCTTTTCCCTCGTGTACCCCTTGATTAGATTTTTTATTTTCGCGTAATCCCTACTATCATATCTGCCTCCAATCATCTGTCTATGCAAAGAAGCTTTTATCAATAATGTTAAGGACTTAGGTAAGCTTGAGAGTCAAATGACTCAAATTAATAACATTTTCAGGACTTATTTTTGATTTTACATTTTATTCCATTTTTGCAATAGTATTAGTACAACGCTAAAACAAATGAAACCAATATTGTAATAATTTCGCATTAACTTATAAGGGTGGCTAACAATTACACTTCCTTTTGCTTTCTTTTTTTCTTACTTTGAGGGTAGGCTTTAGGACCTTTACGTTTTGCACGAACTTGGGGAAAAAAAATTCTGTAACATTTTTAATTCCTTATGTTTACTTGTGTCCGCCATTACCGACTTTCAGTTCGCGTAGGTTGCGAACCACTGATCTAACAGAAGGGATTTATTTTAATACTGTTCAGCAAAGGATTCCGAGACTACCACTTTTGGAAGATTTTATAACGGAAAGGGATGTCATGCATTGAGTCATACGAGCGCATTTCCGGAGTTCTTTGTTAGATCACGCTCAGTAAAACGTAAACATCGCCCTTCCATTCTTCACTTCCCCCCTATTTTGATGAAAATAACTCCGCCGGCCGCATGCGCAAAAGCGCGGAGGGTTTCCGAATCTGTTGCTAAACAATATTTTGTTCCAAAAATAAACTTTTCAAAGATTTGAAATCTAATAAAATTTTTCAAATATCATATCTCACAAAATATTTTATTTGACGAGTAACAACATATAGCAATATGAGACGAAGCATACTTAAGAGGTTTAATTGTTCATTGACCTGACATTCTACGCCTAATAGAGATTCCCTTTCCCACAATTCTGAATGACAACCGATACACGGGACGCAGCGAATCAAGATACAGGATACACTTCCCGTCATCCAATCATACGGCGTCGTTTTTCCTAACGCCAATGCAGGAAGTAATGTGCGACAGGGACCATGAGCGGATGTTAATTTTTTACAAAGATGATTTACTTTGATTGCTCAAGCTTTTAAGTGAGAAAGGGAAACTATGCAGGGAAGAAAATTTTGAATGGGGATATTGGTCATTAGACATTATGAATTAAACAATCTGCTAGAAGAGACAGATTGTTTAATTCATTATGTCCTTTTGAAAAGAATTTGTTAAAAAGAAGTAGGACATTTATATTCATAACTGGAAATTAATTGGATTAAATAAATGTATTGTACTTTTAACGTAGATACGTCATTCACTATTTACAAGTAATAGGGATTCTATGAAGAAAGTGTCATTGAGATGGATTTTGCGCATGCTCATTATAAAAAATATTTCAGTCCCATCTTGTATTTTCACAGACCAAATTGTTATACGCAAGAAAAAAAGAACTAATTGCAGCAATCAATAACTTTAATAACACACTGTAATCAACAAAAATTATATTTATTTATATAATTATTAAGCTTCCTCAAAGCCTTAGAGGTAGATTTCATATTTTAAAATATAAATGCTTTAAAGACACACATTTACAATAAAATCAAGTCATCTTAAAACCAGCTGAGACTCCTGCACTTTTCTAAAATTATCCTCACCAACAATATTGTAGAGTGTTACCTAATTTAAATGTTAGACAATATTTAATTTTAAAAAATGAACTAAAACTGCGGCGTAAACCCTTTCCACGATTCTTCATTCCGCTACTTTTTATGTGCAATTTTTAAATCAATAAATATAAAAAAAATTTTGATACATTTAGCTACACTTTTTCTAGAAAAATTTTTCAAAACACTTTTAGGCAGTTTCCTTATAGGAATATTTTCATTTCCCCCATAATTCCCTCACGATGCAAGATAGGAAGATAATTCAAATAAGGCGAACTGTCGTCTCATCATAACGAACAAATTTTGTTTTTCGATAGTTACATTACCTTAGAAGTTAGCGGCTGAAAAGGACTTTCAAACCTTAACTTGACTGCTTTTAATCCTAAATATGCGACACCTTATTGGAAAGTTCTGTTTGCATTCTCTTTCATCCTCATAGCTCCAGCTGCTATGAAATTGGAGGAGAAAATGGGGTTATCAACCAATAAACCTTTATTGGTTGAAACTGGAATTGGTACAATATAAAATTCCTAAATATTGTATAGCAACGGATTCGGAAATCCTCCGCGCTTTTGCGCATGCGCCGGGCGGAATTATTTTCATCAAAATAGGGGGAAAGTGAAAAATGGAAGGGTGATGTTTAGATTTTACTGAGTGTGATCTAACAAACAACTCCGGAAATGCGCTCGTATGATTCATTGCCTGATACCCCTTTCCGGTGTAAAATCGTCCAAAAGTGGTACTCTCGGAATCCGTTGCTGAACAGTAAGTTACATATTTTTCTATGAAACTCTTACTTTCAAGCACTTTTAATTTTAAAGTCGCAATAAGTTAGAAACACAAAAGTATAAACACATGAGGAGTAATGAAATATAATTCTAAAACCCAATAAAATGAATTTTTCCAATATCTGACTGCATTATTCAAATCCATAGGTACAGTAGTACATTTACCTAATGATAAACCTGAAACTTCCAGGAAGTAACTGAAGACATCAAAGTCACATAGACTTTTTTTTCTCTAGGTCATGTAAATTGAATTGAATCAAAAACAACAACAAATACCAGAGCATTACATAACAGGAAGAATACCATTTTGCGCAATATATCAATGCTAAATTTCGAATAAAGTTTTCTGACAAAAACCTAGTTTTTCTGAAAAATAAAAGGAGTCCATATCCACGTCCATATTTCTGGACAGATAAAATTTCATGAAGCGTAAAGTTTGGGGGATAAAATGAATATCAGTTCCCTATCCAGTTAAATAAAATGGTTAGAATTCTATACATATTTGAAAAAAATCTCAGACACAATAAAAATTTTACTTAATTTAAAAGCATGTACGTTATAATTTAAAAATTAATAGAAGTTAACATGTGTATAAATAATATGTATATGTAACTAAAAGTGAAAATTCATAAATAGTTTGTTCGCTATAGATATATGGACTACTGAATAGATTTTCTTCAAATTTCGTGACAATCAATTAATAGTCAACTTTTTAATATTTAAAAACCGTGTTTCCATAAAAAGAAAATATTATTTTAACTTTTGTATTGCCATTCTTAATGAATGAAAATATTACAGATATTTCAAATAATTTTATTTGTTAGCCTCCGAGCTGCTACTCTTAATGCTTAATTAAATTTTGTGTCAGTCTTTAAAAATTATTAATAATTTTATAAGTATAGACTTATGGAAAAAAAATTAGCGTTCGGCGGTTTCTAAAATTTAAACAATACTTGATTTTAATTTGAATATGTTCAAGTACATAACCTTTTCAAGTCAAATGAAAGCACAAAATTAAATAACCCTAAAAATACCGCAAAAGTCTCGAGGCCAAGGGTCCCTCCAAAGTTGCTGGACCCCACGGCAGTTGCCTACTTTGCCTATTTGATAATGTTGGAGATTATCAGTCGTGCCGTACGGTAAAGCTTATTGCTTGTTATTATTCTTGTGCCGTACGGTAGCAGTTTTGTTGCTGAATGACGTCAAGTATAGGGGAAAGTGGGGTAAAACTGGGTATCTAAGGTTCGAAGGCCTGCTGGGGCTAAAATATTCCACAGAGAGCTAGTCAAATTTTACTAAAATATTCATTGTTTATCGGAGTACAATATATCTTTCCAGAAAAGTCACAGTTCCATTACTTCTTTATCAATAATTTTTATATTAAAAAATCCAAATGGGGTAAAACAGGGTACACATGTTAACATTATGGGAAACTAGAAAAACTCGATTTTCAGAGGAAAAGTTGCAATTGTTTTTATTTTATATCGCAATTTAACAATATTAGTTACAAAATTCACATCTAAAGCAGTTGTCTTCTTCCTCCGCGTCAATGCAGCTTCCGTGAGCGCAGCTAAGACAGTTTTTACGTTAGATTAACCGTTCTTCTTTATTTAAATTAGAAAATTCGTCATTAAAATATAAACAATCAACGTCTAATGTATTTTTATCGACTTCAGCTGAAGAATCTTCAATACTGACTGTCGCGGTCTTACGCCACTTGGAGTACCCGGTTTTACCCCGAGTGCAGAGGATATAGATAACGAAATTGAACATCGCAATTATTGGAGTAAATCCTTATTGTTTGATAGGATTTAAAACCTTAGTAAACGTATAATAAGCTGGATTAAAAATGGTTTTTAAAAATGTACTGATTTTTAAGTAAGGATAGTTGAAAATCAAACGAACATTAGAGAGTTGACGTCTTAAAACAAATAAACATTCACAGAAGCAATGAATTCAACAGCTGCAGCACGCCACTATGAATGTTCCTTTTTCTTGACTAGTAAAGTTTAATTCAGTATCTGTCCGTTAGAAAGAACTAATATTGCCAGAATCAAGAGTATCCCACTCTCCCCTACGTATATAAAAGCCATGTATTTTATCACTCCAGAGTGACTATAACGAGCTACTTTTCTTCTCTTTGACTATGGAGGCGTTTGATGTATCAGCAGCATTTATATGTAATAAAGATATAAATACTAATAAAGGGAATTTTTAAATGTGAAAGGGTTAAAATACAAAAATAATAACAGGCAACGATAAGAAGTAAGAATCCGGTGGATGACTTCATCAAAGGCCATTCATCCATGCAGATTCAAAACTAGAATAGGTTTTCTGTAGAGGAAAAAGACTTTAAGGTCTGAATTTAATATTAATTTCCTCTAAGGCCTGAACCTAATCCGGAATATATTGGAAATATATTGGTATATGTAATGTTTCAAACAATTTTTTTTAAGTTCTAATAAAAAGATAGAATTGGCAGCAATAAATCTCACTTATAAATTGAAAATGGACTCTTTTTGATTAAGCTACTCTGTAATTCTACCAGATAATCCGACCAGGCATTTGAGATAGCAAATAAATTTTGTTCATAAATAAAGCAAAATAAAGGAATATTTTCTCAGATGAAATGAGGCTATGAATGAAAAATAAATTCCAAATAACTTTATTCTAAAAGGTAACAAAACCGCTTATGAAGCAAAAGCAGCACAATAATTTCTCTCTTTGTGATGTCATAAAATTTAACTGAATTAATAACAAGAACGTCAAATACCACAGCATCATATAACGCGATAATTCGAAATTTGGCATTGGTAAAGTGCGCGAAAAGAATGCGATTTCGCACGCTTTACCAATGCCAAATTTCAAATAAATTTTTCCCCGACAAAGCTGAACTTAAAACCGGTGATATCCATGTCCTCATTTCTAAGCAGGTATTTCTAAGCAGGCAACCTAACAATTCTGGGAAGGAGAAAATTTCGGAAATAAAACGAATACCAATTCATTCCCTTTTCAGTGGAACAAAATGGCGAGAATTCTCTAAATATTCCGAAAAAATCTTCGATGTGAAAACCGTAACCGAATCCCATTGTTTGTTCTAGTAACTGCTTATTTATGGTAATTGAGATGATGCAGGAAAGAGACAATTATGAAACGTTTAGAAGACAGGAAATTACAGCATTTCACGGTTCTTCAAACTCCAATAGTTTCCTTCCCATTCACTCTTATATGGGATAGTTTTCATAGTGGAATAAAGCTTTACAAGATTAATTTCTTCCATAAATATGTAAAACAATAAAAGGGGGTCACAACCTTAGGATTACGAGTGGATAAAATTTCCAAATAACCCTTTAAAAGGGGGTATTTTTCAGCGAAACTGGAAAATGCTCTCCCCTCCCCTTTTCTACCATTAGTTCATAAGAGATACGCCGTCTCTTTCGAAACTTGCGCAGGTTTACCTATTTTTATGTCCCTTTTTAGCAATAAATATAACCACTACACATGAGGTGATGTAATAACAGAGGAGAGTAAAACAATCTCCTGGGTAATTACCGAACTAAAAAATAAGTACCGCTGGGGGCGGTGAAATCTATATGGATAAGTGGCATACTATTTATACTAGACAGTACGCATCAAAAAAAATTATACCGGTAAAACCTTTGTATTGCCCATATACAAGATACTCGAAAACAGTTTTGACAAATTAAGAGTGTTGATAGCCCCGTCAAGACTATTATGGATTCTCTAGGGCAACTAACCTAGGGTAAGTTGAACTTGCAACAGTGAAAAGGAAGAGAATTAACGAAATCACAAGGTGAGCAATAGGGTGGAACGAAAAAAACTCTTTTTTCTTCTTAACTTATAATAGTACGCAAAAGTTGCCTTTTGATGCAAAACAGACAAAAATAAATTTTGATGGCAATTGCAACATGTCTTGGGGTGCCGCAAGTACGATCAAGTTTCATAAATTTGAAAAATTTTGCTCTATTTCAATCTTTTTCTCTAATTCCTCATTTGCAGTATAAAAGCTCAAATTAAATATTTTGTACTTTTTATTAATAGAAAAAACGTTTTAGGGTGTTTAAGACCTATTGTGAGTATATAAAAATATTGATTAGTAGCCAAAAATGTGCAAGAAATCGGTTATGGAAAAAGAAAACATACTGTTTACTAATCTGGGAATTATTGCTCTGTTAAACTGACGAAAAACGCTTACAAGTACTTTATGCATCCTTGTAAAAGCTGTTGTGTAGAAAAATGCATTTTGTGTTTTGCCAATCAACCGATAATCAATAAAGTTAACGGGGGAGAATTTTTAATACTTTGAGGTGATATTTGTTTGTGGAGTGAGTTCTTTCCAGATGAATAAATTTAATATTTATATTTTCTTACCGCCCATATTTTTTCTTGTACTATCCACTACTATAAAAAGAGCAGTAACAAATGTATATATTTTCCTTAGATGCCAGTAAAAAAGGGCATGTTAAAATACCTATGTAAATATAGGTAGTTTTTGCTTAGTTTTATCGTTATATATTTAGATTTATAGGACAGAACATAGAGCATTTGTTTATAAAAGAACTTCTTTCCCTTGACGAATTTGATACATACTTACAATTTTGGCGTAATTAAAAAATATCATTACTTTTGTTCGTTGTATTTTTAAAATTAATTTGTTCGCATACAAACATACAGATCCAATTCCAGAAATGTTTCTTTTGGGCTCAAGAAAGTCTACAGAGTGAAAAATCCCCAAATCTACAGGTTAAATTTTTTTATTATTGCAGTAATTTCTCTATGCATCTGCTGTATCTGAGAAAAGAAAGACAATAGAAATAGTTGTAAAGTATTTAGGGTAAGTGGCCACCTAATCTTAATATGACTTTATGGGAAAGTGTAAATGGCGCCCAATGAAAACGCATTTTTATTTGCTCCAACATCTTATGCATTCAAAAGTGACAAAACCTTACTGACGTTTAGTCTCCATAACGCGTCGGGGTTATACATAGTTGAAGACAACTATATAGACAACTATACCCCTGCCCTTCGTTCCTATGGCCACTGAGAAACAGATGTCTAGCAAAATGCTTTTCTTACAACAAAATTACTGAAAATACTTGCTGAAAATAGCATCTATGACCTGATCCATAATCCACACCAGGTAGGGATGGAATCGATGGATTGGAAGCCACCTACTGTTGTGTTGATTTTGTTCCCCAAAAAAATTTCGGGCGACGAGATATTCTACTGAGTTCGTAGGTGTCTTGTCCATCAACTTCATGCCACGGGGGTGAATATTACAACTATGCATAACAACAAGACCGAACATTTTGACTAATTTCTAAGAAAAATAAAAACAATTGTTACTGTCCTTATTAAGTCTATAGCATAAGAAAAATAAAACCCTGAAGAATAATAAAGATTGCATTTTCTGATCTGGCAAGAGCATCTCTATAAAATGCAATCTCACAGTACTCATCCTTCTCCGGTTGAAATATAATATTTCAAGATAAAATAAAAAGGAAAATCAATATGAATACATAGTTTCACGTGCCATTAACAAACCAAAATGCAAGCAATACACAAGCAAACACTAGAATAACGAACAATAAAATTAGCTTTATTCGTTATCTTTTATTGGCAAAACATAAAATACATTTTGTCACATAACAGTAAACATTGGCGGTGAGTAGGGGGTGCTTTCTCCCCACACATCCCGGGAGAAATTAAATTTTAATTCATTTTAACTCCCTTAAACGAAGAATTACAAAAAAAGCGAAGGAATCCGGCGAAACCATCTAATTTTGTAGCTAAATTTTTAAATTTATTGTCTATCTTTTATACTCCCAGATACTTTTAGTTGTCTATAATTTTTTGCCACCTCCCACCCCCCCACACTCACTTATAACTTCCAATCGCAGCTACTGATGCTAATAACAAGAATACATAAAGTACTTGTAAGCGTTTTTCATCAGTTAAAAAGTAAATCAGAGCAATAATTCCCAGATTAGAAAACAGCATGTTTTTCTTTTTCCATAACCGATTTCTTGCACATTTTTGGCTAATAATCAATATTTTTATACATTTACAATAGGTTTTAAACACCCTAAAAACGTTTTATCTATTAATAAAAAGTACAAAATATTTAATTTGAGCTTTTATACTGCAAATGAGAAATTAGAGAAAAAGGTTGAAATAGAGCAAAATTTTTCAAATTTATGAAACTTTATCGTACTTGCGGCACCTCAAGACATCTTCCAACTGCCATCAAATTTCATGTTTGTCTCTTTTGCATCAAAAGGCAATTTTTGAGCACTATTACGAGTTTAACAAAAAAGAAAAAAGTTTTTTTCGTACCACCCTATTGAGCAATCCTATTTATTTAGATCGGAAGAAGGCTGAAAGTAGATACTTAAAGATAGTACCCAGGGTTCCATTGTACAGTTTCCGGCAAATGAACGATAGTGCATTAAGCTCGACATTCACGGGAAGGCTGCTCTAGTCCATTTGGAGGGCTTCTCAGCAGACCGTTCCCATTTTCATCCCATTCACGGGTCGGATTGCGCCACCCGCAAACCCATCACTTTCAAAACGAATCAACCGCACTGTTTTCCCAAAATTGACTCGCACTCCCCATGGGTGGTTTTCGCTTTTTGGAGATAGCATCCACCCCCTTGCATGACCGTATTTCGCTATTATGGCTACTTGCACACAAATCGATTTCTGCCGGTCGTTTTGAAAACGGTCTACTTTTGCAGGCGATGCGTTCCTTGCACACACACCGATTCGTGTCGGTCGGTTTTATACCGGATTTACATCTGGTTAGATGGAGATAAATTTTGGTCCTTCTCGAGTACAGTCGCTTTTACCGTAGTTAAAATGAATCCAAAACGTGTTACTATTACTTATTTATTTATTATTATTTTTTATTTTAGTTTAAAAAATGAAGAATTGAGAAATATAGAAGTCCAATTCAACAGCACGTATTTATAATAATAATATTTCAAACTATATATTGTCTCCAAAATACAATTAGTTGTTAGTAATATAAAATTTAAACAGATTATTGAATGTCTTGTTACTATTACTTAAAGACTGTGTTGAAGATACACAACGTTTCAGATGTGTTGTTATAACAAAAATAACACTTCTTGGATTCGATAACTTATTTTTGTTGAACTACATACATGAAAATAATTCAGTAATTGAGAGTCACAATCTTTGCAAATTAAACAAATGGGAACCGAGCACAAACTAAAAACTTTTTATACTGAATTTAAATACTCAGGAACAATATCGCATAGTCATTCAAGTTCAAATTGTTAGTGTATGGGAGATAAGCGAACACAAATGTATATGAGGAGGCAGGTATTTTGCATCTGGTTAGATGCAAATGAGTTTGCAGAATAATCTAGGTTATTTCGATATTTAAAAAATATATAGATAACAATTGCCAAAATTTTCAATAATGCCATGAAAAATAAAGAAGTTCATATTGAAATATTCTAAATTCAAACTAAACTAACTCTTAATTACAACTAAAAAGAAATAAATATTAAGTGAAAACAATGGAAAACGCTTCCTTGTTGTACTTTTGTACATTGTGGTACAAAAATGCTGTTATCAAAACAATTACTTGTTTACTTTTCCATTTTCAGCTGTTAAATTTAACTAACATTTTTCTAATGTGATTTCCGATTATCTTTCTAGTAAAATAAAAAGAGCTTTGGGATTGCATTAAGAAATAAAAGTGAAGTAAAATGGATTTATTATTATTATTATTATTATTATTTATTTATTTTTCGGTAGGAAATGGGTTCTTAGCGTAGGCGGCGACCTTAAGAATTTACTTGGCAATACAATCAAATTGTAATGTGTTAACATTAAAATTCCTTGGCAATAATAATCTAACACCGCGGAAAGCAATCACTTCCAGATTCAAGAGTATCTGATTTTCATTTGTTATATACATAAATCAAAACTAAAAGATAAACCAATGTAAAAATAGCAAATTTATATTTATTTCTTGGGCTGTCAGAGAGTTGTTTTGAGAATTATTCTTATTTAAAAGTGAATTATGTTAAATAAAAATTCATTACAATATGTTAAATTTACTATCACTAACTTTAAAGCATTGCAATTATTCAACAAAGATTTATTAAGTTAATTAAAAATAAATAATATAGCAAGTAAAAAATGTAATTAAAAAAAATGGAAATAAAAGTATAGAATGTATGCGAAATCATTAATATTATTTTAAAACTAGAAAAAACGACTTGTTCAAATGTAAAAAAGTATATATATATTTTCAGAGACACTTAAATGTTCCAGCGCCTGGTCTTTTAACACGCTTAATCCGCCAATGCGAATAATTATTTTTAATTATCCGTTAAAAAGTTCTTGGTGTTTAAGTAATTTTCTCATCCTTATATTGATAATATCAATAAAGAAAAAAAATATCCCTAAAAATATTGTTCAATATTTTTTTCAAAATACTACTACTTTTATGAAAAGAAAGGAAAGAAGCCACGACAGCGAAGTCGATCAGCTGAAATCGGTGTGTGTGCAAGCGCCAGTGGGTTTACATGTGTCACTGGGACCACCCGCAGCTGACGATGTCGATCGACTTTTTGCAGGCGACGGTACGTGTGCAAGCTCCAACTGTTCTCTATATGCCACTAATGGAATGTTGCCGACCGGTTTCAAATCGATCGACACGAATCGGTATGTGTGCAAAGGGCCTGTTGCCGAATACGCCGAATGGAAAATGAACAATGTTTGATTTCCAAACTATTCCCCAGTCTACACCAATTCCCATCGGATTTTTACATTGCCGAAGGTTTTGCGCACGTTGTGTTCCAAATAGAGTAGAACGGTGTTGTGGGTGTTCCGCTTTAAACTACTGGTGTTGGTTTATCCTGTCAGCTACAACAACGATTCTCCCAACAAGACATTCCACGATGTACAAGGCGTCTCGCACATCAATGATTTCATGTGCCTCCCAGAAGAAATTCAGTGGGTTTAGGTCGGACGATGTTATCATAGTATTAATCTGAAACACTGAGAATGCGATGGTTTAAAAGAAAATCGTTTGAATTTCACTGAATCTTGATAAATCAATCAGCTGCAACTGTCGATACTGGTTCTTTTCACTGGAAATTTGCATACGATAAATTCTTGATGATGATGATGATTTAGAGATGTGTTACTTCTCCGACAAGAATAAAATAAAGACAGAAGTGACGATTTAGTAGGTTTTTGTCTTTCATCTACTTATATCGGTTTATCTTCGGCCACCCTGTGCCACTATATTCAATCATATTGATTTGTACAATCGTCCCTCTTATTCTGTCACAAAAATTAACGAATGTCCTGTATTTAACATTTTCCTTAGTGCCCTGTACTAAGGAAAAGGTTAAATCATCATCTTAAAAATTTACCCTGAAGTAACTCAATCAAGGGTAATAGTACAATTTATAAATCATTTTGTCGAGGTAAAATTGCAATCAAAGAGAACGTAACAAGTTATTTCGACATATAAAATCGGAATAGGGGATTGGAATAATCCCGTAATAAGAAGAATGCTTCAGTCTCAATGCTTCCTTTCTTTACAGAGTGTCACTATTACTTGCAGATAATGATGGATCTACGGCAAAAATACGGCATGGATCGACAGCAGAATATCGCCACTCAAAGTGCAAAAGGTCGTATATTGAAATACATAGTCAGTGCTTTTTCATATCGGCAACAGACGCCAAGTCGCCAATGCCAAATAGCAAAATGGCTGCTAAGGTAAACAGTGCAACGAAGCAGTCGTAGTTAAAGATTAACTGCTAAAAGTGTAAAAGAATCTTAATTTTTATCAGATAATTCATAGATATTTTTTATTATTACTTTTAAACATTAACAAGTAGTGTTTCCCTATATACCATATCAGATACTTAAAAAGACATCTTGCTTTTCGGCATTGGCGACTTGGCATCTGTTGGCGATATGAAGAGGTAAAGATTAGTGGATTTGATCCAAATCCGCTTTCCTTTAGCACTTTCAGTGACGATATACAGAATACTTAGAAACTATTGGTTAGTTATTATACTAAGTGATTAGCCAACTATTCCGAATGTCTCAAAAGTCAAGACTTTCACATAAAATATTGATGATGTTTTTCCGACTTTTCAGAATAAAATATCCATTTCGTGGTTTCAGTTGTAAAATATTGTTCTGAACTGCAGCTCTGAATAAACTGTATACAAACATGAATGCTATATGAGAGACACCGCAACTGAAATAAATCGCAGTTTTATTCAGCTTATAAACTTCCCATTTCAACGCAGACTCTAAATGTCTTACAAACCCAACCACGTACGAAAAATTGAAGCCGGTCGAATAGTCGATGCAAAATGATTCTACCGAGTGCCTGCAAAATGTCAGGAAAAAGTTGGAAATATTCATGATTTGTGACCAAATATGCATTGCATAATTCGCTTTTTATACTGACCTCATCTGGCATTTTCCCTCCACCTTCCGCACTCCATCAGAAAGAGCAATCTTAACCTCCCCCCCCCCCGCAAAAAAAATGCAAGATAGATTAAGCTGACTCTTTGCAACCGGGCTATAGTGTCCCAAGTGGTCAGATGGCAGTGTCTTTTCTATGATCCTGGGGAAACGGCGTGCCGATTCCAAAATGACTCTCCATGTAAAGTGGGCCTTGCGTTCACTCAGTCTATCCTAGTGTACGCGTTCCTACATCAGAATTGTCAGCTCTGGTGACGTCCTCGTCATCTGACTGTGGTCCAAAATTACAAAGTTTACTTTAAAAAGATCTTCGCATAGCTTCAAAATGGGATGGTAATCTCACTAAATTAAACTAAGACATCAATCCGTCGCGACTTTTGGATTATACGATTAAATTGACCAGGCGATCCAGATTGATCAGAAGGGTCACAAATTTTGATGGTTTGTTGGTCATCGTCATCTGACTGTGGCCCAAAATTACAAAGTTTACTTCAAAAAGATCTTCGTATAGCTTCAAAATGGGATGGTAATCTCACTAAATTAAACTAAGACATCAATCCGTGGCGACTTTTGGGTTATACGATTAAATTGACCAGACGATCCGGATTGATCAGAAGGGTCACAAATTTTGATGGTTTGTTGGTCATTGTCATCTGACTGTTGTTCAAAATTACAAGGTTTACTTCAAAAAGATCTTCGTATAGCTTCAAAATGGGATGGTAATCTCACTAAACTAAGCTAAGACATCAATCCGTCGCGACTTTTGGATTATACGATTAAATTGACCAGACGATCCGGATTGATCAGAAGTGTCGCAATTTTGATGGTTTGTCCCGAATTAAAAAAAAGTGTACTGAATTTGATTTAAATGTTCCGGATTGTCCCGAATTTTACTTATAAACGGCTCGAATTACAAAAGAACAACTAAATTCCATTTTTTTCGGTTGACTTTAAATAAAAGCAAAGTAAAAAAAGTGTGTGAATTCTCCTTCCCACTGTTTACTATATTGTGAATGAATACAATATCCAGATTAGATAATTTCAACTCTTTGTCCGTGAATGAAAGATTGGCCCAGATTTTAATTAAATGCCCCGATCTGCCCACTTTTTAGTAAATATTTCATAATATAAAAAGATTAACTATATTTAATTTTTCAAAAAGTTAGCATTTGAACATTTCTCGATCCAAACATTTATTATACATCAAATAGAGTCTCTATAATATGATACAAGAGTGGATGATTGAACCAGAAGGAAAGATAGAAGAAATAATAAAAAAAATATATGCTTTTTTTCTCCTTATCTTAATTTTCTAATAATAAACTATTTTATAATTTCTGAATTTTTATTTATTTATTTACATATTTTTTGAATTTGTCCTATATTTCCTCCCCTTAGTCCCAGACTGGGGCCCCTTAGAATCCCGGAGTCAAATTCAGAAAATATAGTCACTTCAGTTACGAACCATGTATGTCTCTATTCTATCGACAATCAACTAAATGAAAATTTCTTTATAAATAATATAGTTTGGCAAGAAAATAGGACATAGAGTTGCATGAGAAAGCTTGAAAAATGGATAAATATGTGCATGTGGAAATACATGGATAAATTCGGAAATACATGAAAGCGTGATATTTAAATATTTATCTTCCTTAATTTTTTGCTAATGTAGCTAGCTCTAGGTTTATAAAAGTACAGTTTAACCCCGGGTAACCGAACTGACGGATAACGATTTTTTCGGTTAAGTCATGAACATCTATTACCATTTTGTATCTAACTACAGTCTGTAATTCTGAAATGTTTGGAATGTAAAACGAAACAAACTCTCTTCGTAGGCTACACTCATGTTCTTTATTAAAGTTAACCCTCTGTCGGGCACGCCTGACAGGCACAGGTAAAAAATAGCGTAATTAATATTGTTAATATCCATTAATTTAAATTTTAGCATTCTAAAATTAATCACCGACCTTCTTAGGGAAAAAAGTGGGGATATCGTTGCAAAAAGTCTCGTCTTCGGGATTATTTCCGTGCAGTACAGTACGTGTTTGTTGGATTTTCGATTTCAGAATCATTTCGGAAAACCCGGATTTCGGTTAACCGGGTTTTTACTGTACAATGTTTACATAATACTTCAAAAAATTATCCAGAATTTTAAGTTCATGCTTTATTCCTGTTACAGAGTAATCTTGAAAATTTTGGCCTACGGGGGATATGGGCAGGAGGTAAAGTCTAGCTGTGGGACTTATTACATTTTTCGAAAGAAAATATCAAGTTAGATCAAATTTGTATGACCCGTCGGTAGTATCTGTTCTCGAATCCGATTCCACGAAAGACCCATTGTGTATATGTGCATGGTGTACTAAATATGTCACTACGTATTTAAAAGGTTTCAAGTTGGTATGGCATAAAAGCTTGAAAACTGGATGTCAGCTCAGGTGTCGTCCTCATTTAGTGATCAAAGTTCAAAATTACAAAGTCCACACCAAAATATTCAACGTGTTACTCCAGAAAGCGGACGCAATTTTAACCTAAATAACTAGTTAATATTTTGGCCCTTGATTAAATTTCATGGAAAATAAGTTGTTTTCTTTTTTTTTTTTTAATTTTTGCTCGTACATCTGAATTTCTGTTTATGATTAAGATAAAAGATAATCAAAATATTCTTATTATTTCAACTTACCAGAGAGGAAAATCAAAATGTTACAGAAAATTCTTGCATTTTGTTACAAATCAAAATATATTTATATCGGCTATTTTAAATAAAAGCATTCTTGTAAATCTTAATTTTTTTAAGAGAAAAGGCCTGAGAATTTCGTGAGTGTCAAATACATAAAGAACAAAGCTATCAAACTAACAGCAAATGATCATTTTAAACAAAAAGTACTCCCACGTGCGTACAAGTAGCGATGGGCAGCCACAAAATGAATCATTTCTCTAATTTTACGATTACTTCAAAAACTGAAATTTTAAAACATAATAACAGCTAACATTTAAAAAGTATATAATAAAGTTAATCTCTGAAATTCCGTAAATGTTCTTTCCCTGCAGATATACCATCCATGCAGGAAAGCCACTCATCAGAATAATATTCAGCAATTCATTTATTCTCTTTCATGATGAGATGCCTGCAAATCTCATAGCTTCACAGATATTTTTACCAGTTCATTTTGAGTTTAATTGGCGAATTCATACTTTTTTAAATAGTGTAGGAAAAAAAGAAATGGGTGAAGCTGATTTTCAACTCAGCCTCATATTACACTGTCTTACAGCCATTTTGTCATGTTATGGTGATATCACTCTGCGATATCACCATAATGAGAGATAACTCATTAATTACGATCCAATACGGCGGTTTTTTACTTAACAGTAATTCAATTAATATTTAATATTACAAAATTCCAGATAGAAAAGGTGAGATACAAAATACATCATAAAAATATTTTAGCAGTTTAGAATCATACCCAAATAATAAACTTAAACCGTATAATCACATAATTAAAACAAATCAATAGAAACATTTTGTTTTTATAAACTATATATATTAGAGCTCTAATGCAAACGCTTTTCGTTTTTATCTTAACTTTAAAACATTCACTAGATAGATAACTTTAAAAATCTGCTTAAATTTACTCTAATGTATTTGTATCTTCACAATTTTCTAGCAGCTTATTCATTTACGATATTAACCAAACTGGTTCTTTTTTATTTAAAATACACGCATTTCTCGGATAAAAATGATAAAAAATCAACACCTTTTTTATTTTTATAAAAAATTAATTTTTCAACATATGAAGTGCGTCGTACTCGATATCAAAATAACTAAGGTTTATCTGACTGGCCTTTGAGATTTATCTGAGTAACCTCTCCCGAATAAAAGCTAGGGCTGTATAGTCAGTGAGACCTCAAGATGAACGTCCGAGAAAAACTGTGTAATGTATCATTGTGCCAAGCTAAATAGCCCCGACTGTTGGCTGAATGATATATTTAGATATGATTTATATGTTGAACAGACTTTATCGTTAAACACTAGTTTTCAGTGTAATTAAACTATATTTAAAACGGAAGTTTTTCAATTCATGGATCTCTTTTTACTTTCTCGTATACGAAGAAGACAAGAGAAACAAAGAGAAAGTATTGTAATCGTCAAAAAATTCGAACTCGAGATTTCGACGAATCTCCACGTTTTAGACCTCCCTGAGTCCGAAAAACACAATTTTGGAATTATGTCTGTCTGTCTGTGAATACGATAACTCGAAAACTATTAGAGCTACGGGGATGGAATTTGGTATGTGATCTTTACACACGATTTGCAAGTTTCAATCAAATTTTGGACAAAATCCGTCTACGGGAAGTCCGTCTGTCTGTCTGTCCACGTTCATGTGAGCACTATAACTCAAAAACCTGAATACCTAGATGGATAAAATTTTGTACACAGCTTTATCAACCTGAATGTAGGTCCGTATAAAATGTTGGGCCAAATCCGTCAACGGGATGACTGTCTGTCGGTCTGTTTAATCGCATACTTGTTAAGTATTCGTTTCAAAACCCATCTCCATGCGCGTGCGTCCTTGCAGTCTCTGGTACCAAGCGGGAGGATTACGTCAGTTTGTCCTTGAGACGGAGTTTGTCATGGATATGTATTATCTCCAGTTTTGTTTTCGCTCGCTCGTATAATAGCGGATCTTGCTGGAGTGTGATGGAAAATAAATATTGCTAAGTTTAAATACATAGGCATCTCTTTTAATATGATTCTTCATTTAAATATTTTACAATCACTATAATCTGCAATGAAAAACCTTCTGATACTCGTTGCATTCTGGACTACAGTAGGTTCGATTTTTTTTATCCACGCAAGGGGAGGGGAAATGACAAATTTTTGAGCAGTATACGAGAAAGTTTAGGGGAGGCCACTCCCACTGGTTATGGAACGTATCATGTCATTTGTCGGTGATTAGGTCGCTCGTAGCTTTCTCAGTTAAGTCAGTTTTAATCGTTTTTTACTTTAGTTCCTGTATGAAAGTTAACCATATCAGATTTAACAAGAGTATTGAGTATATATTCTTTTAACAACTAGAGAAGATGTTTTTATGTGTTGAGCATGAGAGGGACAAAAGGAAATGAGACAGAGAGAGACGCAAAAGAGAGAGATTTTAGTGAAAAAAACAGACCGGCTGAACATCGTAATCAGTATTCAAACAGTTTGATCAATTCTGATTAAGAGAAAAATTTTAAAGAAAATGACCTTGAATTTTAAAGAGAATGATGTTCGGATGAGATGGGAAGTCCCAATTTCTGACTTTTCACCAGAAGATTGAAAAAAAAATACCGGGTTTTTTTTCGATTTTAAATAAAATGACCCGAATTGTCTTTTTTCTTTAATTTTAAGTAAAGAGATCATATTAAAAAATTGTTCGAGATCGATTTGATTTAATTTTTATAAATTAGCTTCCGAAGAATTCTCGTTTCCAATTTTTACTACGCGCAGAATGCAGTCATCCTACTTTAATAACCCCAATTAAATATCGCATTTCCTTTGAATATTATAAAATTCCATCCGTAGACTCGTGCTATCATAAATATCAAAAGCAACCTGGTGTCCTGGTTTTCCACTTACAGTAATGAATTGAACCCACATCCTCGCCCAATTCCTAATATCTGAACCTTCGCCCGTTTCCATACTCTAAACCTTCGGTGAGCGGGGTTGCGTGGGTTATGGTTAGTTCATCACTCAGTCCCCTATTACTACTGGTCCAGTTTTTGTCCCGTTTCCGGGACAAAAAATGGTTGAAGTTCTTTGCAGGTAACTAATATTTTGATCAGAAGTCATGTCTAATAAAGCTATGCGAATACTTATTTGCCATTCCAGACCACAATGCAAATGTGGAGAGAATAATTTCCCTCATGTCAACTCAATAGTCGGACGAAAGAAACAGATTGTCAGCGGATACAACTGCAGCAATTTTGATTTGTCATTAAAATTTTAAAATCAATTCCAATGGATCCCAGTTTTATAATTATGTGAAAGAAGAAAATGATATAACTAAGAAAGTAAAATCAACTAAAAAATATGACTGGACTAAAAAGAATTAGCCTTGCATCTTTTTTTATTACACTACGTGTTCATTTTATTAGATTGCTTAAACTTTATTGATTTTTTAACAGAGTAAAAGAAACCATTACCTACCCACTTTTTCAGATTTTATTTATTTAGCACTTAAACGTCCCGTATAAATACTTGGCAATTATGGCAACCCTAGTCATGGATCCCAATACCTGAAGCGTCCCTGGTTGAAGTTTAGAGACTCTATTTACACCTTCTTCTTGGCTTATAACCTGTGCTCCTGACGATCTACAATTACGACCACAACCAATATATTCCAAATTTCTAATTAAAATGTTGTAATTTTGTTTCCAGTACCGTACAACAGTGTACAAATTATGTATTTTTTATACTATGTACAATAATATGCATACAAAGATTGAATTTTTGTGTCTTATGTGTATAGTATTTATAGTTTTTAAAATGCGTTTGGATGAAAACAGTATTGAAAAATATAAATCAGACTTGCGACCTGTCAATCGGAACGGAACTCGGCCGATAGTCGAGGAGATCTTGTACTTTTAACAGCTTTTAAGGTTTTCCAAGACCCCGTTTATCAAGGGTGGTTTTAAAATGAGACGTTCTAAATGAGAAATATCAAAAATTTTTAAGTATTAGATTTTGACTCATTCTGAATAGAAAATCATGAACACGCAAACTTGAAATTTCAACTCATAATTTCTTTCCGGCTCTTTTATATCTTTGGATGATCGAAGCCCTTATGTAGGAAAGTTAAGTTATTGCATTAGTCATTCAAGTATTTTAAGCATTATATCTCGACGCGTTCTGCACAGAAAATTAAGAGCATGTAAACTTGAAAATTTCAACTCATAATTTCTTTACGACTCTTTTATACCTTTGGATAATCGAAACTCTTATATAAGAAATTTATGATATGGCATTAGTCATTCAAGTATTTCAAGTATTATATCTCGACTCGCTCTGTACAGAAAATTACGAGCATGTAAACTTGAAAATTTTAAATGCATTATTTCTTTCCGACTCTTTTATACATTTGGACAGTCGAAACCCTTACATAGGAAATTTATTTTATGGCATTAATCATTTAAAATAATTAAATTTTGATTGAGACACGCAAACTTGAAATTTCAACTCACAATTTCTTTCCGATTCTTTTATACCTTTGGATAATCGAAGCCCTTATATAGGAAAGTTATGTTATGGGCATTAGTCATTCAAGTATTTTAAGTATTATATCTCGACTCATTCTGTACAGAAAATTACAAGAACGTAAACTTGAAATATTTTATACATAATTTCTTTCCGACCCTTTTATACATTCGGACAGTCGAAGCCCTTACATAGGAAATTCATTTTATGGCAATAGTCATTTAAAATAATTAAATTTTGATCGAGAAAATAGGTAATTAGGGCAGGATGTTCCCTGAATCAGAAACAGTGAAATAATGGGATTTGGTTGGTTTGGTGAGTTTCATCGCAATTTTAACTCAAATGAACGGACGTCCCAGATTCGGAGAGCCGTCTCAACTTGAGGAAAAATGAAGGATATATCAAGGTTTTGAATAAAAAGTCCTGGATTGTCCCTTTAGTAAGTAGTTCAGTAGTAAATTTTCTGAAAAGGATAAATCTTGAAATATTAACTTCTGAAGAATTCTTCTTTCCAATTTTTACTGTGCAAAGCCTACGATGACTCTGCTTCAGTAAATAATGCCAATTACAATATTATACTTACACTGAGTATACAGGGCATCCGAGAATTGTGGGACACATTTCAAAAATAAATTTTTAAAAACCTAATAATGTTACAACTACGGTTTTTTTTTTAAATGTAAGCGCACCTCAAAGTTTTTTTTTCTCTCTCAGATAGGAAACGCGCCGTTACGATGGTCTAGGTGGCCGTAAATTATTGAAAATCTCCCATTTTTGAGAGCCATTATCTGCGAAAATATTAAAGCTGGAAGAAAAATAAAAGCATGCATTTGTAGGGAAATTTACGCTCTTTCATTTGTTTACTTACGTGTAGTGTGAAAACTGAATATTTTTTGAGATATTCAAGAAAAACTGAAAAAAGGAAACAAGAAAACGCGCATTGGCTTCTGCCCATCGGTAGCCATTGCGTACGGAATTCTTTCGCTGTAGCAAATTTAGAACGCCGTAACGCCGCGTTACCTATCTGAAAAAAAATTATTCATATGCTCTCTCATTTAAAAAAAACGTAGTTGTAACATTATTAGTTTTTTTTTAAATTAATTTTTGAAATGTGTCTCACAATTCTCGGACACCCCGTATAATTATTTATTTCCACTACACCAGAGACGGATTAAGCTCTATTGGGGTCTATAGGCATTTAAAGTTCCAGGGCCCCCTCCCCAACTTACAAAAACAGATATTTTTCGTTGATTTTTATTTAGTCTCGATATAAGCAGTGTTCAAGTAACAAATATTATAAAAATTTGAAATAAAAATTTTTTTAATCTCAGGCCATCTTCAAGTAAGTTGGTTTCTGTATCCCACATGTAATCATAATAATAATTTAAATTCAAAAGTAATTTTAAGCAAAATGATAAAAAAAAAGAGCAAAAACATTTTTGAACATTATCTAATTGCACTAATACAAAGTTTGCCAGGCCTGTTGATTTGTGAGTCAGCCAACTGCAAAAGAAGAGAAGGGGGGGGGGGCAAGGATCTGCAAACGAATCTGGAAACATGAAAAAAAAATCCTAATATTAATTTCCTGAAATTTAAAAGATGCCTGCTTTGATTTTCTTGAGACTTGATAGGGGCCCATAAGCAGTTACCTACTTCACCTATTTGGTAATCCGGCCCTGTGTTATTCGTAGGCTCAAGGTATCATCAGTGCAAAGTTAAAGTAACCAAACTTCCCAAATCAGCCTAAATAATCCTAATTTTTACTCTTTGACCTGCCTTGACCCCGCCCCTCATCCACTCCCATACAATACTTAGAACGGCCAGGGGTTGGATCGCAGAAAATCTTGTCCATTTTTTTAAACAGGATTTTCTCATGCAGTAAAAAGGGAATAATGGAATTTATTTAAAATGAAAGGGCAGAGAAAAATCATTCGAGTTCGTTCAAGAAAATCGTTGACGAAAAGAGTTTCTTTAAAGAAGATAACAAGAGTTTTCTGGTCTAAATGGAAAAATAATCTTACTACAAAATTTCAGAAAAGTCAGTGGCATGGCAGGACTGTCTAAATTAGATCACAAAATCTATCAACTTGGTAAAAAAAACACTTAATTAACAAGCTTTATTTAATTACCAGAAAATACTCGAAAGTAATAAAAAATTTTATACCTGCTTAAAAGCAAACTTGTAAATGAATAATTCTAAACAGCGCGGAATGGTGCAGCGAAAACACCCTATCTAACTGATTTCAGTAACTTAGAAAAGAATTTGAATTTATTCTCTGTTACAATTAAAGGCCTAATTTTTATCAAATATTTCCTTCACTTACAATTATAATTTAAAAGATAGATTAACATTTTACTCCTAATATTAAGAAATTTAAATGTTAATATGATCATATTAATATTTAAATAAAGTACACATTTATATTTCTAACCATCAAAGCAATTTTATTTTTGATTTCAAATTGAAATATTAAACTGTTATTTTCGAAAATTACTGGGTATCGAAATTGAAATAGTTTGACAAAAAAAATTACATTTCTACCGAGGAATATCATAATACGAAAAATATACATTATTCTACCATTAAATCATGTTTGCGTCACAATTAATATTTTCATTTAATTTTAAAAAAATTATATGTAAAGTAAGATATACTTTTTCATTCTTTTTCATTTAGAATAAGTTGAATGAAAATTTTAATTTTCCAATACCGTGAAAAGAAAAGATAAAAAAATTATTTCCCAACTAGCTTTTATATTGAAATTCTTCTGCCTCAATTTAAATTTTTTATATCATCTGTTTTCATCAGAAAATTTTAAGTAAAAATCTCAAGTAAATCTGACAGTAACCTGAACTGTTACTCAAATTACTAGGTATAAAATATACTGCTTTACCCCAAAATTCCCATAAAAATTTACTTTTCAAATATTTATAGACAACCGATTTAATTAATTCCACATTCACCTTTACTTCTTATACCAGAAAAATTAAAATAAAAGTCGAAATTACCTCTCAATTCTTCTAGATTCTCATCGAATCCTTTGAGTCCGAAAATACCTTCTTTTCAAGGAGAGGGACCACCTGCATAAAGAAATTCGCAGGTGTAGGCAAAGCTCTGAGGCAAAAATAAGTAAATAAATAAATAAAAACTCTCTCGATTTATGAAACAAAAAAAAAACAATATTCATCTTCTCTACTGGCATTGACGGCTGTTGCGACGAGATGACTGCGGTCACTGACTACAGTGTGCGGTCACATTCCAACGGCAGGTTACTGTAAAATTCGACCGAAAAATCGCCAATCATATCCTAGCACTTTACGGACGACAGCAGCGCCAAAAACTGCGCCAACGCTATCTGGACCAGAAATCACTGTGACCGAAAAGGAAATATTTATCGGAATGCAAGCGTAATGATGTGTTTTAAATATTTATTGCAGTCGAAACGAGTTGGCGATACGCATATTTTCAGCACAGGTTAAAAATAAAAAACGAACTGCTTTGTTTTGGGACAAGTAAATATTTTTTTTGTTTGGTTTTACGGTGAACAATCACGGCGTGATTTTTGTTGTCACTCTGAAACCCCACGCCAATTTCGGAGATATTTTTTCCTCCCTTTTTTTTCCCCTGTTATTATCGTTTTGTTCGAAGCGGCGTTTTTTTTTTTTTTTTTTTTTTTTTTAACGTTTTCTGTGTAAAACGAAATAGCGTGGGAAAAATTTCCTCCTCTTTCAATGAGATTGTAGTAAACCTTGCGTATTGCGTATTTAATTCTAGGTGGATAAAGCTTTGCATTAAAATATGGCTCGTTTTTCAAGATGTTGCTTCAATTCCTCACAGCACTTTTTTCTTTTACTTGTTTCGAACATAATTACAAAAACAGTCATTTTCATTCACCTTCTTCCCCATAAAATCCTATGCCACTTTGATGTACGATTAATCTGTAAAACATTCAAATGGAAACGTCACTTCAACCCTATTACAGCAAAATACTGTACGTAATCTCCACGACATTGTTCGAATTTTTTTACGTTACACAATATCGTGAGGATATCGTAATAGTGTAGAGCATCCTTGAGGCAGTGACCCTTCAATGGAAATATGGGATCAATTTACTCCTATTTTAAGATTAGCCCATTTTGATAGTGTTGATGAATTTTATGAATCAAAATCAATTATAATTTCCCCAAATACTGTTTTCATATAAATTTTGTATAAATTATAGATGATTACAATACGTTCTCTTAGTATACGGAAAATAAAAAAGCGTTAAGGTATCCAACTAGGTTGAAAAAGCTATTTTCGAAGAAAAATCCAAAAATCTTTTTTATGATCTGAAAATAAAACCACAACTTTTAAGATTCTAAAACAGTCTTTGTTTTTATTCTTATTCCCTGAATATTTTATTCCTTGATATTTATTTGAACTAATATGTTATTATATTTTTTAACTGCGTTTTCAGAAAAATGAAAAATTCGCTGAAATTGGTCCGCATAAAACGCGATATCTCTAAAACAATTCATTAAAATTCACTTAAATTTGGTACACATGTGCCAAAAACCTTTGAGGGTGTAATAGACCGCAGATTTTATGATAGCTTTTTTTAACCATGTTTTACAGTAAATTTCAGTTCGAAGCATAGGATAATTTTGGCGAAAAATCAATGGCGCCAACTTAGAATGTTCATAAAATATTTATTTATTAAAATAAATTTTATCTTGCGGTCTATTACATTCTATATAGTCTGAGAAGTACGCATGCGAAACTAAAATTAAACATGTCCCATATTTTTTCAGTTATGCTGTTTTTCTTAACATTGAAATTTTTATTAAAATTCTTGAAAAAAAATAACTATTTTCAAAAACCACTGATGAAATATAAATTTTTATCTCTAATTGTGACTATTTAAGTCTATTTTTGTTATTTGGCTCTGTAAGTCTTTTCTATGAACGCTTTTTTTAAATTTTTCTAGTCGGGCTTAGAAAACTTCTTGTTTCTAGTTTTTTAAAAAACGTTTTATCCTAAAGACTCTTTATTCTTCAGAATCACTATTAATCCCTGACATCACTTGAAGAGAGAGCAAAGTGCTTCCTTTGCTTGGCTGGTTTAATATCGATTTTGCTCCCAATGAAGCTTAAAACTATGTACAAAAAAGAAGTACATAACTGAATTCTAAATCCAAGTGGATGAAAAAATTTCAAGAAATCAACCTAAAAACCCAGTTATACCAAGAGACAACAGCGATTCTGAAAAATAAGCAATATTGAGTTAATTTTCTAAAAATAAAATTTAATGAATAATAATATCATTGAGAATAATAATAATAACCCTGAATAATAATATCATTGAGATCAGTGTTTCTGAGGACTTTTCTGACTATGCCGTTAACTCTTGCTGCTGGAAGAAGAGAAGTTTTAAATTAATTTAATTTGTTATTCAGTTTCAATAAGACCTCTATATAATCTTAAATATATATCAAGTTTAAAAATTCTCACTACCATTCTTAAGTCATATTTGCAGGCAAAACATGAATATTTCTAAGTAAAAGTTTGTTTAACATTTAAAATACAGACATTATAGAATTTTAAAAATATGTTGGTGGGGCAGGGCGCCATATTGCTGCCTTGCCCTTTGGTAAAATTACCTCGGGCCGCATTTTTGTTGGCCTTTTTTTTTAAATAGCTTGGCAGAATAAATTTTTACCCCCCCCCCCCTGCTTTCTAGGAAAATTTCCTCTTTAACAGTAAGGGAAAATAATGATTAAGCTAGAAAATTTGATAATTTTAGAACGGAGAGAAGCGACGCATAACCGAAGCTTTGCGTTGTATAAATGGAGCACTTTATCATTACTGCAATGCTGATATCTTTCTAAATCTTAATGATATTTGACCGGATTTTTTTTACATAAGTTCCCCCACATATTTGGCTTTGAAGTTATGAAAGAAAAATTACGCTATGTCTCGAACATGCGCAGTAAAGTATTATTTACTATAACTACTCATATTTTCTCTAATATTCAAAAAAACATTTCCAAATTTTTACACAATACTTTTCTAACATATTGCCATTTTTCTGTAAGTTTCATTTAATATAACAGAAAACTCTGCATGTTATAAGCAAAAAACAGGCGGGAAAATTTGGGATTTTTTAAGAAAGCCTTTATATCTATCTGAATATTTGTGCCGCTTTCACAAAAATTCATGTAAATATTATGCACATCAAACATAACCATTGCTGAAAGTTTCATCTCGTTATAATCTTTCTTTGAAACGGGGTGGGCTAAACTAATTTTCGTCTTCATCAATTTGTAGACGGTCCCCTAATTGCCCTCAGGACCGAATCTTCACTGTAAAATGTGAGTTAGAGTCTATTCTTTACATTATCGAAGTTCAAGGGCAGCAGGAGAAATTCTAAAAAATGTGAAAATCCGAAAGTGTCCGGATACTTTTGATCAGATAGTGTATACCTTAAAGAAGTTGTAATTGTAATCAACAAAAATTTCAACTACCAGATTTTGACGGATCTTCACTTTCCGACCTCCCTGTTAAACTGATTTTTGGATTTATGATCTTTATGTCTGCCTGTCTGTACATGCGTATATAAATACGATAATTTAACAATATACAGAACGAGAAAAATGAAATTCGGTATTTGGCACTTAAATCCAAGTTGTAGATTAGTGTCAAATTTTGAACTATATGCCTCAATAGGAAATGCTGTCTATAGATGAGTCTCGGATTCCGAAACCCTCCGAGCTTTTGCGCAAGCGCCAGGAGGAGTTAATTTCACCAAAATAGGGGTGAAGTGAAAAAATGGAGTGGGAGATATTTACATTTTTCTTAGCGTGACCTAACAAAAAACTCCGGAAATGAACTCATCTTACTCATTTCCTGTCACCCCTTGCCGGAATAAAGTCGTCAAAAAGTGCTAGTCTTGATATTTTGAAACAATCAGTATCTGTGTGTACGTGAGTGACCTTCCCCAGCTACCTAAAAAGATTCGGTCTCCATTCAACAGACTATTGCGTATGTGGGGAAATAGGAAATCCCCTACAATACGCAATGAGATGGCCACTTACTTTATCATATCACCACAAGGAACCAATCCCACAATTCATAGTCTATTGGTGGAAAGGTGCCCTATCTAGCAAACTCTCAAGACGAAATATAGATCATTTAATCACATTCCTAGCGACTAACGAAGACCTAATTAAAAGTCAAAATACAACACCGTCACATCTTCCAGCCTAGAAATGGATACTTCCAAAGATTCACCTCCCTGAACAAGAAATTCGATGAATACCCAGTTGAGCAGCACAGCACACTAGCTTAGAACAGCAACCAGCCACCACCAAATCTTCCGTATTTCACTCGAAAAATTTACCCTTCACGTCACTGCCAACCTTTGCGTAACAATTCCAGCGATCCATAAGTATAAGTAACAAGACAGAACAAAAAACCAGTCCCACAATTTTTAGGATGGTTGCGACAATAATCATCAATATAACTGGTTGTAAAACATTATCAATTCTTCTTTATCGTCGCATCGAGCAACACTAACAGCCCCGAATCATGGAACTGTAGGATTCACTGTAACTAAAGGTAACATTCATTCACATGATAACTCCTCTTGTATATATTTTACATTATACTCGGATTGTAACCCTTTATTCTTCTTTGTTTATGCATAATTATGTTCCCTTTTATGTGTTTTTATATGTCATGATGTAATTTTTTTTTTCGCTTTTGCTTTTCAATAAAGTTTCACACATACTCATCCAACCAACAGGGAGCCGTTTGGGCTCCGAGTTCGGGGGTATGCTGTGGCGTTATGTATGTGAGTGCGGTAACTTAAAAACGTAAAGAAATTTGGCATGACGTCTTTACACCACAATTGTGCATCTGTATCAAGTGTTAGGTTATATCAGCCAACGGGCAGGGCACTATGTTTAAAATACATATTCGATTTTCTTCCCGACTGTGAAGTTACACAAGAAAATGTCACTTTTGCAAAGATGCTTCTCATGCGCGTGTTGTCGCTCATACCCAAGAAAATGATTACACACACGTTTGTGGGGAAGTTAGGAGGTATCCTACTTCGGTAGTCGACTCTAGAATTCGAGGACTAATGGAAGGTACTTTCCATAGATTACGTACATGTTCAACTGACTTATATAAAACACGAAGAAATCCACGCATATTGATAAAAAATTAAACTTCAATAAACGCAACAAATGGCTAAAAGTCAAGTTAAGTTTTTATATAAAAATAAAGGGAGGCTGTCTTTTCAAACAGCAGCTGATGTTAAGGCCGTAGGATTACTTTACTCGCGTGACTCTTGTGTTTCTCGAAGTTTCTCGCTAGTTTTTAAGTTTAAATAAGTTTTTTTTTGTAACTTCTGTTGTTACGCTTAATCTCTAAATTAAGACATTAGTTATTGTTTTTAACATATGTAGTTACCGAGATATAGAGGATCTCCCGTACCGAGTTTTGTGGCGTTCTGGCGTGAGAATCAATTTCTTCCCTGAGCCCTCAATGGGAGGAACGTAGTCCTACGTTAAAATCAAGTATACTGAACATGTCGAAACTGAGTTACAGATGATTAGCAACTGATTACAGATGATGCGAAATTTTATCCATCTGAATTGTGTATAGCGCTGGGTGCATGGCGCACGCACGAAGCATTGTTACCACAGGTTTAGTCATTGAAGTGATTTGCACGAGCCTTACCGTTTAGTTAAAATATTAACAGATCTATTGGATTATATTTTATCGTGATTATGAGTAAAAGCGAATTTTTAAAACTATTTTGGGAATTAGAGAAAAAAATTAGTCTAAAGATCTGTCTATTAGTCTGCCATCATTGAATTGAAGATGGCGTAAAAATCTTTTTCTTTCGGATAAGAGTAGCAGAAAACGTCAAAATTAGGAAATAGGAAAACAGTACTGAAGAATCATCAGTAGAAAAGGTGATTTTAGAGTATTTTTAATGGATAGAAATCGAGAATGTTTGGTTACACAACAAAGGAACAATAATTTCCATCACAAGATCTGAACAATAGCCTATGGAAAAGTATACGAGAAAGTAGAGAAAACATTCCCATTTCTTTTTTAACATCATGTCGAAAAATAGATTTTCAGAATCAGCTGGAATTAGCCAATAAACGTATCTGAACTTTTAAGCGTAGACATTTTTTTTTTTTTGGAAGACGCAAATGTAGGATCCAAAAGAGCAGTTAGGATTCCCAAAATTACTCACTGATCGCATTTTGTGCAAAATTTATTTTATCATTATTGAATTCTCACTTGCTTAACTTTACCTTTCTTTTAGCACTAACTTTTTACATATTCCCTAATACAATGCTTTTCTACTATTATTTTTGTGAACAGGAGACCTAGCGCTCCTCCCCCCCTAAAAAAATCAAAGACTCGTCGTAATCTTTAAAGCGTATCGTTCTTATCTTCGAATAAGAATTGTTTACACGTCTCTGCTTTTATCAACATTCACAAAATTGCAATTAAATGTCTGCTTTTATCAGTATTAACAAAATTACAATTAAATGCCGTTTGCTATTATCAGTATTTTTGGGATCAATAAGAATGGAGTTCCGTTTGGCTAGAATTGTTGAAAAAAGCTGAACATTGCATAAAAGGGAATAATCAAAGCGAATAACATCTTGAAATGGAATTAAAAAAATAAGCCTTTTTAATGACTTCAAGGAATATTTATGTCAAATACGAAAAAAATCGAACGACACGTTTGATCCCGATTGCGTATCAAACAAATTTACAGACAAACCGACGAAATGCCAAACGATAGAGTTAAAACAGAATTCGCTTCGCTCGGTCAATTAGTCCTAATGAGTATGTAAAGAAAAAATCCTGAAAGAAAAACTTCAGTTTGTAATGCGTTAAAAGCAGGCATAAAATATCAAATAAAAAAATTACAAGAAGTTCCTTTTTTCCGTGTTCAGCTACTAGATCTGTATATTATATTATGTAACTAAAAATTACAAAAATAACTGGTGATAAATGTTTTTGAAGATTTATTCTAAGGTTTTTTCTTGTTGTTGTTGCTTGTTTATTTTCAAAATTTAAAACATTTTTTTTATAACTTAAAAGAGAATGGTATGCCATTTCTTTCAAAATTACTTTTGAATTTATTTTAACACATTAAAAAAATCTGTTAACTTGGTCTCTATCTTCTAAAAGCTCATTTTTTGAAACATGATTATTTGAATTTCACCCTTAACAAGCAACACGATCTATCTCAATTTTTTGAAATTTCAAAGGGGAAGAAAAAAAAAATTTTCTTCTCAACCAATAACGAATATTTCTGATTTTTTTAACATCTGTTATGAATATGAAACCACAACTTCCTAGGTGTGATAGGTTGTGTTTTGAAATTTAAGAATCTGAATACATAAATTACATTCACCATTCCATTAATATTATTCATTGTTAAAATTGGGGAAGATTGTGCAAGAGGACAATTATTTTCGAGGAATTTGTTTTTTTTTAAAAAGTATCATTTCATTTTAATTTTCGAAATACTTGCGCCTTATTAAACCTTTCTATACTTACAAAATATCGGATTGTTTAATAAAGAAAGACAAATATTTTCAAAATATTTGTCTTAATTTTTATTTGAATTTCTTTTTGGTCCTCTAACTACGTACGACTTTTCAATTTGTCCTGCATAAAATCTTTTTTCAATCGCCATTTGTTTACAACGCTTGCTAATAAACCAAAAACTTCTGAAATGAAGTGAGTTATGAAAAAGTATTTGCATGCAAAGCTATAAAAGTATAATGGCCAAATTGCATGAATCATTAAGACGAGATTTTTCATCGAAAGGCAAATTTTAGATGCCAGTTTTTTTTTTTTTTTTATTTGTTGTAAATTCTTCCGTTGAACGAATTATTGAAGAGCAAAATAGTTTAAGGGATGTTTATTGTAAAGACAATAATTAGGAAAGAACATTTAGAGAATCTATAATTAGGCTGACAAAATTTAGCGATTTATAGCCCCAAATGCAATGTCAATAAATATATGTGTTATTTCCAAATGCTTCGAATTCTTGCGTTTTCCTACATGAACCTGCACGTTTATATATATATAATGATATTTTATCATGTGCAGTGTAGAGTAGACATCTTAGTAAACAGGCAGTAGTTGAAGTCCAAATCAGTTTATTTAATTTACATCATATGTTTCAGCTGGTTTTAAATATTTCTGAGGAATACCAAGCCATTATTTAAAATATAGACGCAAAGTGCAGCCACCGGCGACAAAGAAACAAGGCATGCCGAAACGGGCGTCTGGTATAAAGGTTACATGATTTTAAAAAGAGAAAGTTGCATCATCGCAGCGAGATTAAATAGTATTGTAAAAGAGGGGAATTCCCGATCTTTAGAGCGGTTGAAACTGGATTTCAGTCAGTTAAAGTGGCAGTTAATCGTGTGTTAGAGCTTAAGTAAAAACAATTTTACGAATTAAATCTTGAGTAGCGTGTTTTTAAAATTAGGAAGTGTTAAATTATTACATATATATAATTTGCATTACAGTCCACTGATACAATAGCGGTCTTGTGGTCTTTGTCGTAAATCTTGATTTGATTTTTTACAGCGACCGATTTCGAATCTCCACTAGGGTCTCTTGGGAACAGACCTCTTAATGAGGACAACACCTGAACTGGCATCCCCTCTTCCAAATTTCAGTTATACCCTTGTGGGAGGAAGTTCGTTTTCGAAGAATTTAACATCCACCCATATACAAGACAAATTTAACATTTTGGACATCTCTGAGTCCGAAAAAAAAATAATTTTGGAATTATATCTGTTTGTCTATGAATACAATATGGTATTTCTGGACACATGACATTTAGTATACTGTCTTTACAATCAAAATTGTAGATTTCTATCAATTTTGGGCGAAATCCGTGCACGGAAAATCTGTCTTTCTGTCCGTATCAGTGCTTGTGGACACAATAACTCAAAAACGCAAAGATCTAGAATGCTGCAATTTAGCATGTGGAAGGTATAGGGAACCAGTGGCCCTCTTGAGTTTCTTATGCGGTTTACCAGTTATTTACAAGAGTTTGCACTGAAATATACAATTGTCTGTAATATAATAATAACTAGCCGCCTTCGGCGACCAGCTTCTCGCCCGTAAAAAAAATAGCCTGTGGATATGCCTGCAACTTGGAGAAATATATTGGCAAATTGGCGGTTGTAGAGTCCGAGGGACTCTGCTAAAGATCTATTTTGGAATGTATCTCGAAAATGGAGTGCAGTGGGTGGCAGGCGACCATTGATGACGTATCTAGGAGTCATAAACTTTCATATGAAATAAAAATTGTTGAAATCGGTCCAGTGGTTGGGGCTGGGGGACTCTGTCAAGGTTTTTTTTTTATTTAGAGAATGTACAGTGAAGAAGTATTTTTTCGATTTCTCTCTAAAATAGAGGGTGGGAGGCAAGCGACTATTGATGGATGTCATATATGACATAACGTTACACGTTTTCATATGAAATAAAAATTGTCGAAATCGGTCGAGTGGTTATGGCTGAGGAACTGTCTGAAGGTTTTCCCCTTAGAAGAACGTACACTGGAGAAGTATTTTTACTTTCTCGTATACGAAGTATACAAAGAGAAAGTATTGTAATCGGCAAAAAATTCGAACTCGAGATTTTGACAAATCTCCACGTTTTATACCTCCCTGAGTCCGAAAAACACAATTTTAGAATCATGTCTGTCTGTCTGTGAACACGATAACTCGAAAGCTATTAGAGCTACGGGAATGAAATTTGGTATGTGGTCTTTAAACATAATTTTTATGTTTCTTTCAAATTTTGGACAAAATCCGTCCACGGAAAGTCTGTCTGTATGTATGTCCGCGGTCATGTGAAAACTATAACTCAAAAACTTGAATAGCTAGATGGATAAAATTTGGTACACAGTTTTATCGTCATGAATGTAGTCCGTATACAATTTTGTGCCAAACAGGTGTTCAAATTTCATATTTGGTTCAAAATGCACATTGCGACTGTGTGTTGGCGAGCGTTTCGCTTATTTTACTCAAGTTAGTATGGTTGGCGTTTGACCTTGGCGGTCTACGAAGGAAAATTGTAGCGAGCTGCAAACACTCTCTTCGGAAATTATGGCAACCCACCCCCAGAACCGAAACTTCGTTCTGACATTCTCCAGATGGTAGGAGTGGTGAAATCTTGCGTGATATTTGTAGTAAGATTTCGTTCTCAAAAACGTTAAATAAAGTTGTGGTACCTCAGCGTGCGTAAAAATTGAGAACATACGCAATTTGTTTTGCAAAATATCAAATTTTTGGCAATTCATGAATTTTTTATGTTTCATTGTAAATCGCAATTCATAATTTTTTTCTCAAAATAACCAGGCCTTGGGTAAATACCCCAAGAATATTTACCTACCCACTGAGTGTTTACCCACCCCACATTACTGGTC